>VMDO01017092.1:0-45836 GCA_007922755.1 Pedetes capensis | reverse complement strand
GACTGCAGCAGTTTATAGACAGGGAATTACCAGAAAATCAAGCGGGATTCAGAAGAGGGCAGGGAACCAGGGACATCATTGCTGATGTCAGGTGGATATTAGCTGAAAGCAGAGAATATCAAAAAGATGTCTATCTATGTTTTATTGACTATGCAAAAGCATTTGATTGTGTGGATCATAACAAATTATGGATAACACTTCGGAAAGTGGGAATACCAGAGCACCTAATTGTGCTCATGAAAAATCTGTACATGTACCAGGAGGCAGTTATTCGAATAGAACAAGGAAACACTGAGTGGTTTAAAGTTGAGAAAGGTGTGAGTCAGGGCTGTATACTTTCACCCTATCTCTTCAATTTATACGCTGAGCAAATAATCTGAGAAGCTGGACTTTATGAAGAAGAATGTGGCATCAAGATTGGAGGAAGACTCATTAACAACCTACGTTATGCAGATGACACCACTTTGCTTGCTGAAAATGAAGAGGATTTAAAACATTTACTGATGAAGATCAAAGATCATAGCCTTCAATATGGGTTACAACTGAACATCAACAAAACAAAAATCCTTACAACTAGATCAGTACACACCTTCACAATAAATGGAGAAATGATTGAAGTTTTCCAAGATTTTGTTTTGCTTGACTCTATAATCAACACCTGCGGAAGCAGCAGTCAAGAAATCAAAAGACACATTGCTCTAGGAAATGCTGTGGCAAAAGATCTCTTTAGAGTATTGAAAAGCAAAGATGTCTCATTGAGGATGAAGGTGTGTCTGACTCATGCCATGGTATTTTCAGTGGCATCATGTGGTTGTGAAAGCTGGACATTGAACAAGAGAGACAGAAAAAGAATTGATGCTTTTGAATTGTGGTGCTGGAGACATCTATTGAATATACCATGGACTGGCAAAAGAAGCAACAGATCTGTCCTAGAAGAAGTGCAACCAGAGTGCTCCTTGGAAGCAAGAATAGCCAGACTGCATCTTACATATTTTGGACATGTAGTCAGGAAAGTTCAATCCCTAGAGAAAGACATCATGTTTGGGAGAGTGGCAGGTCAAGGGAAAAGAGGAAACCCCTCCACCAGATGGATTGACACAGTGTCTGAAACAATAGACTTGAACATAAATAAGATCGTTTGCCTGGCACAGAATCGGGAAGTGTTTCGATCTCCTGTATGTAGGGTCACTATGAGTTGGACTCGACTCGATGGCACCTAACAACAATAACAAATAACTGTTGATCACATAAGTGGAGAACTTAACTATAGTCTGAGAGGATATAACATAGTTTCTTAAGGAAATGATACATAGACTGAAACACAAAGCATTGATATCATTGGCAGGGGAACAACAGTTTGCTTTTAAGTGTACAGAAATTCACCTGGCACACCTATGAACAGTAGAGAGCATGGAAAATTTGAAGAATGGAGAGCCTTCAGTCTTCCATAGAGAAGACAGAGAAGGTAAAGCTCCACATGAAGATGGAGATGTAAGTGGAAGCCAAACCACACAGTGCCATCTACCATGATCACGTGCATTTTTTATATTTCAGATTGTCAAATAAAGGGGTTTACTTGTCTAAAGGTCTTTCAAACATCAAAGAGTAAATAAAAAGAGTGCTTTTGAAATTGAGAGATTTTCTGTGCCAGGCTGACTCTCAGGTACAAGCCAGAATTTTCCCATTGCTTAGAAATAACTGAGATTGAGTTGCCTGTGGCCTGGTAGTTTAGCATTTTGAGAGACAGTCTTCCCCCAAAAGCTATTAGTTATTCAGATAACTGGTCCTCTCAGGTACTTATTTTTCTTGAGAATAGCACAAAATTCCACCACCACTGAAGAATTGAATGGGCTAAACAAAAGCACCAAAATTTGCTAAGATTCAAATCCCTCAGCTATATATTGGGCCTAACAATGCCAGCTCCCCTGTGCTTTTGAAATGACCATAAATGAATCGATTTAGTAGAAAACTTTGAAAGTGCAAACTACCCAGAAGACTCCTGGAGTCATTATTATACAAGTGCCACATTTGTATATAACCTGTATGTGAGAGGAGCTAGTAGCCCAGAAGTCCTAGATAATTACAATCATAATCACTTGAATTTGTTGAGGCCTTACTATGAATCCAGCTCCATGTGTTGCACTAATATTATGTCATATTAGACGTGCAGAAATCAAGGCTCAGAGAAATGAATGAACTGCTTAAGATTTCATAGCTAGGAAACAATGGTGCTAGTGTTTGAACTCTGTAGTTTATCCAAAAGCAGCATCTGATGTGATCCCCTCCTCAAAATCATAAATTTTATCCCTATGTACTTCAAACAGTAAGTGTTTTTATATTCTTTTTGTACTCTATCATCAAGACCTTTTATTCATAAGGGATGTCAAGTAAATTCACATTTAGAGTTAGGTAACCTGGAGTAGTGTTTCCCTGGTGGAGACTAAACTGTTGCTGTAGGAACATAACCAGCAGTGGAATTCCAGGTATTGCCAAGGGACAGGTGAGGCTCAATGAGGCCATCACAGACTTTCCACAGGCTTTAAAATGACCTTACACATGTGGTCCCTAGGCATTTACAAGGGAAGCTTCATACACAGACCACTGAATATTTCAAAATTCTTCTTTGGCTGAGTCTAGGAATAAAATCATTCTTCTAACATAAAACTGAGTTTATTCTAGGCAATAAATGAATAGATTGGAGAGTTAACTATAGTTTAATTTCCTTTTTCTGAAAAATAAAGACTTATTAGATTATTGTAAGACCTCACTTCTTTCCCTCTTAAATCTCTATAGTTTATCAATGTGACTATTCCTTCAACTTTTTAAGTAGCATACGAGAAAATGGTAATTTTAGCCAGGTGCGGTGGCACATGCTTATAATCCCAGAGGCTCTGGAGGTGGAGGCAGGAGGATCACAAGTTCAAGGCCAGAGGAAGTCTGTGTAACTTAGCAAGACCCTGCCTTAAAAAAAAAAAAAAAAAAAAAAAAAAAGACCTGAGGGTGAAGCAAGGCCCTGGGTTCAAACCCAGTACTGTGAAAAAAAAAAAAAAAAAAAGGAAAAGAAAAAGAAAATGGTAATTTTCTCCTGAAATGGTAAAAACAATGGCAGTGTGCTATGTGCCTACCATACACTGAAAGATACTCTAGATCAGAGATTGTAAAACTAGAGCCTGTGGTCCAATTCCTGGCTACTACTTGATGTTGTCAGAAGAGGTTTATTGACTCCCAATCATGTACCTTTGTTTTCCTATTGTCAATTATTGCTTTCTCATGACAATTTCACAGATGAAAACTTGCCACAGAGAATTCATGTACTACACTTCAAAATATCTGCCCACCATTGCTTCAGATACAATGATATTTGTATAGGCATCACATATCTTCCAGGAAAGAACATGAAAAGGCAGTATGAAGGTCACTTTGAGAGTGAGGCCAATAATATAAGCTAGGTGGGGAAGGTCACAAAAGCAGTGGAAATGTTATTGGCACAGTCAGGCCACAGAGTATACTGAGGGAACAGAGTACAACTGCAGAGTGTAGTGAAGAATGATGTGCACATGGAGCAACATCCAGGAGATTATAAGGAAGCAGAGTATAGTGAGAGAGAAGATTGTGGTCCAGGCATGAATGGCTGTGCTTAGGAAGAAGGGAATAACCAAGGATGAGGCACAAGTAAGGAGCAGGAGCTGACTGTATTTGGGGACAAGGTGAAGTCACAGAGCTCAGGCTACTCATGGGACAGACTATAGTCAGGAATCCTGGTATAGTCAATGGAACAGAATGTAGTCAGAGAAAAGGATGTACTATGGAAGCAGAGCATAGTCAGGAGACCTACCATAAGCATGGCACACAGTATAGTCAGTGTGCAAAGTGTCATAAGGAAGGAGGATGGAGGCAGCATGTGGGTGTAGTCAATGACATGGGTGCAGTCTGGGAGCTAAATGGAGTCACGCAGCAGAGTGTGGTTAGGAATAGAATATGTTCGGGGACTGAAGTGTAGTCAGGGAACTGAATACTGTCATGTAGCAGATTATAAGCACTGAGCTGAGTGCAGTCAGGGAGCAGGTTGCATTCAAGAAGCAGAATGTCATCAGGGAGCAAAGTGTAGTTATATAGCAGAGTGCACCAGCAAGCAATATGGGCAGGAGGCATAGTGTAGTCAGGGAAGTGAGTATCATCAGTGGGGAGAGTTTTGCAGGGAGCAGGATGGAATCAGAGAGGTAGCTGGTTGTTGTCAAGCAGACAGGAGCCAATCACAGAACTTCAGAGAGCAAACCAAGCTAGCATTGGTGAAATTGGGATGCTAGCTTTGAGGTTTAATTCTAGGTCAGAGTCTTTACCCTACGAGTCTCTCACCTTAGTTCTACATACAGAAGCATTGAGTGTCTATTTTAAGCCAAGAACTCTGCCAAGTGTTCTTTCACTCACTGGTTGTGCAATTGCTAAGACCATGGACAATTGTTATTATGACCTCAAGGAAATCAGAAAAGTACAAAGGTGGAAACTGGTTTCTGAGACTGGGATCATGGGAAGACCTGACTCTAGGTGGCTGTGCTCTGTGTTGATGCACATAATAATGAGAATAATTACAAAAATCAATCCACGTGGGCCTGCCAGCCTTAGTCACTGTGTGCAATGTTAGTTGAAACTCACTATGTATCAAGAAAAGATTAGGGTTCTATGTAATGAAATATAATGCCTTATTCAAAATGATTTGTCAGCTTCAGAGAATTCTAATAATGTTGCACAGTAAATTAAGCCTTGAGTAGTTAGAGGATTTTTCCCCCCTACTACCAGCTGTTAATATAGTTTGACAATATACCTAATCAAAATCACGTAGCTTAATTGCCTTTGATGCATTCATAATTATATTTACCAGGACTTTAATGTGCAACCCACAACACGTACATGCACCTTGATACACAACATACAGAATCCACCCACATATGCAGAACTGGAAAATAATTTAAAGAGGTGATTATTAGAAGAAAAATGCAACAATGAGGTTTTAAAAAATCATTTTCATTTTACACCTTGGATAAGTTTATGGTTTTTAATAAATTTCTTTCATATATCATATGCTTAGTAATAAATAGTTGATCTAAATGTACTAAGTGAATCCAGCTAGTAGGAAACAATCATTGCCTCATAAAATGAAAATGCAGTGAAGCTGTCAAATGGAAGAACAATTAAGCCATTTGACTAGGTTTTAAGAAATGAGCTATTTTTTGGAAACTATGGACTTACAGGAGACTGCAATTTTGAGGTAAGCAATCATAAATATAGAAATGTCCTACATGCTGTCAATCTGCATATTTTTTGAGAAGATATTGAGAAAAGAAAGAAGAGATTCAGTCTGCTCTGGTTAATGAAGAGACTCTGACCTTGTTTTGGCTGTAGCTTGATTTTTGTTAGTCTAAACATTATCCAGAATCTATAACACTGAAACCCAATCAGTACTCATAGGGAGCAATATAGTCAAAACCATATTCAGGACAAACCTTGAAAACTTAGAGGTTAACAGGAAGGAAGTCCTTTACAAGTCACTTTATCCATCACTTATTTGACAATAGAATAAATATGGTGAATCCCTTTCAGGATGTATTACCTGCCTGTAGATTTGCTCACTAAGTTATACTTTATTCTTTATACTTCTTTCAGTTTTCAAATGACAAATTTTAAGTCTTTGAATGCCTCATTCTTCTACATAAACCTACTTATTCTGTCTAAACTAATGTAGGCACTAACCCACAAATACTTGCATAATCTCACTCTATGTAGTTTCTCTTCATTAGAAAAAAATTTCCCCCTTCGCTCATCATGATCACACTCACTTTTGAGAACACAGCTAAAATTTGATTTGTTCTTAAAAAGCTTTCTGGATATCCTAGCCTAAAACAATCTTTCGTAAGATTGTTTTACATCTTGTGTGTGCATTAGATGTCTGCTACGTCAAGGAACAGCATATTTCAAATCTCCATGAATAGGCATGTTTATAAACAGATTTTGTCCTTTATTCTACATGTTGAAAAGCTGAGGTCCTTGTGATTATAGATTGACATTAAGTAAGCACAGTCTCCAGGTATTTTCCCAAATGAGATACATGCGGCTGGGATCTACACTTGTGGCAGGAAAGAAAAGGTTGAGTAGTCAGAACATTAGATCTAGGTTTCAGTGTCATCCCAAGAGCATGAGAATCCAGTCAATTGCATCAGCCACAGCCTGGCCGAGGTAAGCACCCATATTCATTTCCATCTACATGAGCGGACCTCCTTAATGACTTATCTCCCTGAAGGTGTTTCAGAAGAGCTGAGTTTTTTTTTTAATTTATTTCTGTATCTTATTCCCTGATTACACCCAGTTTGAATAAAATTAATTATTATTAGCTTAATTTCTTTCTCTTATTTGAGGAAATATATTTCATCAAACTTGAGAATTAAAACATTATTCCCTCCAGGTCTTCCTTCCCAGAAAAAATCATCTCTGGACTTTCTATATTTTAAATAAAAACCTGTTAGGAAGCCTTAACATAGTCTGTATGACTGTTCTTTTTAAGAAGATAATATGAAATTTTCTAATAAAAGTAATGATTTTCTAATAGTAAATCATATATAAGGAACAGTAACATATTGCTATCCTTTTTTCTTTTTCTCATTTAATTGGGGGAAATAAGACATATGCATTTAAATTTTTCATAAGTATTATTATGACAAATATTTTGTGTGTTCTGTGGTTACACTCTGGTAATCAGAAAGCAAATTGTCATTAAGCAATGTCAACAACATATAAAACTTCCTATGGACATTTTTCTCCTAATGCACAGATGGATGATGGCAGAGCCTGTGGCCTTCTCAGTCACTCCCTTTGAAAGGTAAGGTAGTCACTCTCTACTGCCTTTAGCTGACAATAAGCATGAGAAGTTATCCTTTACTTTTCAATGGTTGACAATCCCAGAGTAATGTGAAGAGATAACTCATGTTCTTTGGGGAACTTTTATATTTTTTTGGCAGAAAAATGATTGCCTTGAAAACTTATATTTCTTGTGGTTCCTTTTTCAGCCATCAAAAACATACTTGTGGTAAATAAATAGGAACTACATAACTCTTGTAGGCTTGTTGATCTTTTTCTTCTTAGAACATATACTTGTTGGTGAAAGATTGACTGTAAACAGGAGAGGAAAGATGGCCATTTGAATTTAAACACATTACCCATTGCAGAATGAATGAGGCTTTGTTGCTGATGCTGCACAAATAACTAAAGTAGACAAGAAAGAATATAAGGAATGATACTAATACCACATCTGCATGACATAATCTGAATTTCCTGAGTTAATAAGGGCTATGTATCCATAGTACATCTCATATCAGCTGAGTCCAATAAGGAAAATAAAACTGACAGAAGTATTTTGGACAAGAGGAAATGAGTGCAGGCAATTAATTACATGTGTGCTAGAAGAGAAGAAAAGCTTAATAGGAGATGATAAAGTAACTCAGAAATAAGTAGGAGAACAATTACATGCAAAAAACTACTAAGTAAAAGATAGAGAAGACTTAGATGGGAAACTTAGATGGGAAGGTTGGGAGGGGGGAAGCATAGGGGAAGGTAAGGGGTTACCTATATGAATAATGTTTATCAAAATGCATATATGGAAATGTCACAATGAAAAGCATGTCAAAATGAAACACATTAAGATGTACATTAAAAATTTCTAATTAAAAAAAAGAAAAAAAAAAAGAAAGAAGCAGGAGATACTTCCACTCTTTGGGCTGTTGGGATACAGAAAGACTTGAATGTCCCACCAGCAAGCCTAATCCCAAGTCAGGGGGAAGGTAGAAGCCTGGAAAATGTAGTCCCTGGGTCAGTCTTGGGGTGCAGAAAAGACCAGAGAATGGATCTAAAAACAGGTAAGCAACCTAATGGAACCCCTCTTTGTATGATACTTTATGTGATATTTGGGCAGAATTCCATGTTTCCTTGTCAATGGAGAAGTTCCTGCTGACAATTGATGATTTATCTACAAGTATAGTACTGAGGGATTTTGCATTTGCACCAATAAGCCTGAAAAATCTAATGCTTCTAACACTGAAAACTATGAAACAAAATGCATCAGATAAGATGATGAAGAAGAGATTCTAAAACATTAGTTTTTTATCAAATAACAAGTCATATCTTGAGATCCTGCTATCTATGTGATGCTTTAGTGTCAGTTTAAGGGCATTCTAAAGAAGTACTACTAGAGAAGATGAAACTTGCTGTCAAGGAGCCTGAAGACTTCCTGTGGGTTAACACTAAAATGCAAGACATTTAATAAATGAAAGTGCAACATTATAGATAATGAGGTATTAAATTTCTTGGTGCAAACATGAAACACATTACATTTTCTTAATAGCTACTTTCTCTAAAATTTGTCTCCTCTTTCAAGCCTGTTTCCCATGAGCATGCAACAGAAGATAGTGATTAACAGAAAGGGCTTGACATATACTGCCTGGATTCAAATCCTAACTCCATCCATTACTTGTCTTGCAAGTTTGAAAAAATTATGTGACCTTTCTGTGCCTTACTTTTCCCATTTATAAGATGAAGAATATAATAATAGTACCTACTGTTTATTATACTCCTACAAAGGACATTAGTTAATGTGTAACAAGTACTAAGGTCAGCTTCTGCCTCAGAACAAGCACACAAGATATTAGCCCTTAATGCTCATGAGCTGCTTATAACATCTTAGTACAGAAGCAATGGTATTTTGAGTTTAGTAAGGAAGAGGAGTTGTTGTTGTTGCTGTTAAGTGCCATGAAGTCAGTGTCTGACTCATAGAGACCCTATCCACAACAGACAAAACACTACTGTGCTTCTCTGCTATCCATAGGGTTTTCAATGGCTAATTGTTTTTTGGGAGTAGGTTGTTTGTCCTTCTCCCAAGCCAAGAGCACCTGGTGTTCCCAGGTGGTCTCCCATTTAAGTACTAACCAGGCCTGACCCTGCTTAGCTTCTGAGCTCTAACTGGATCAGACACTACAATGGTATTGCTTCAGGCAAGGAAGAGTAGTAGGATGAAATTCATTATTTTGTTCTTTGCCCATGTGGCTGAATTTTATTTTTAATTTTCCTCAACTTTCAATGAGTATGGATATACACATTTACATACACATAGGAACACATGAAAAGGTATATTTACACACATGTATATACACAAACACATGCTTATATCTACACAGGCAATCAAAGATCCTGTAGAAAAAGACTAGTATTTGACTAGTATTGCTACTGTCCAAATCCCTTGCTTCACTTGATACCTCTCTCCTCTTGCAGAACAAGAATGCAAAAACATCAATAAATTATTCATCATAGCAATCTGATGATAGCTCAGCAAATAAGAAGGGCAATGGGACCTTCTGGAAAAAAATATTAGAAAATAAAATTTGCTACACATTACCTACTCCACACTTGATGTTCTCAAGAAACTAATGTTTTCACTAATGTACCTCACTTACCTAATTTGGTATTTATGGTATTAATTTACAAAAGATTGCATTCTCTGCATTATTTTTGCCTGAACATCATATTTTTTTTTCATAGCAGAAATAGTGTTCTCTGATATTAGCTGTTCCAATTGTGGACACTATAGGTAATTGGGCACATAGACCCAAAAAGAGATATTGGTTTTTTGTTTGTTTGTTTGTTTCTGTTGGTTGATTGTTTGGTAGATTTCTTGCTCTAAAAAGAGTCTTTAACAATAATATGTGCACTGATTTAGATACTGCAAGTGGAATTTCAGGGATTTTCCAGCAAATAAAAATATTGCTCATTTTCTGCATAGTATAAATTGTCAAGGTAGGCAGACAGAGAATGAACTGTTCATTTATAGTGTTATGAACACTATTTTCATGCATGATTGTTTATTATAATCATCTATAGCCATTTTACAGAAAGGAGACCATAGCTTTTGTCTCAAAAATCCGAAAGCCATGGTAAACACAACTCTTAATAGCATTGCAATGTGCCACAGAATTATGAATAGAGATGGGCTCCTAGAGCACACTATTAAAGAAAGTGTTGTCTGGAGTTTCAATGAGAATCACTAACTATAGGCCTTAAATGAAGTCTTTTGACTATTTGCCTTCTGAGGAATTTCACTAACATCCTACTGTTTTTCAAGCAATTAAAATGCAAATAAACATTTAAGTGTACTATACTGGGAGCCCAGACTTGAAAAGGATATCACTCTATATTCACTGAAGCTGCCTGATTTCTTTTAATTGAATGCTTCTTTGTAGATGCACCTTCTGATTAATACCATTCACTTCAGACAGTCTTTTTATTGGCAGATAGAACTTTTGTTTCTTTGCTTTTCATGCTAAAATCTTATTCTTTTCCCTACCACAGTTGGCAAGAGTGTTCATTAAAAAAAGTGAAATTATGCTATGCATAAATATCTTCTCAGAGATGGAAATTTAAAATCTTATGATTAGGTTTAAGAATCTCTCCAGGATGCATCAAAGAAGGGGGCATTGATGTTTGTTTGAAGATAAAGGAATAGCAGCAAGTTACTGTTACATTGTTTTCATCAACTAACTCTTCACTCATTTATAAATGTATAATGAAGTACATTAATCTGTGAAAAAAACTTCTTAACAAAGAGATACCCAGATGGTGCTATGGCAATCTGAATGCTCCTAATGGAATTATCTGATGCTTCTGCAACTGATGTCAAGGCATTTCATCTCATCTTGTCAGCAAATAGACTGGTATTATCTCAGACTGTAATTAGCAAAGCTATCATAATTGTTCAAGTAATTGATAAAGATAAAATTCCTTTCATAACTGAGAGTTGGTAAAAGAGAAACTTTGATTTCATATATATTAGAAAATAATATTGTATGTCGGATGCAGTTCTCAAGTACTGTTTCATTTCATCTTTATCTGCCCATACAGCGCTACAGGTGACACAGACACAGAATTACATAGGATGTTGTACATTGAAATAGTCAATCTTTTTTCTCATTCTTTATCATTACAAATATCTCTCTATAATCCTTAATGTTCACTAGTAAGATGAAGTAAATTGGGAAGTCAGAAGTGGTAATTTGTATTGAGTCTCTCAAGCAAACTTTCAGATTTAAGATGAACTCCTGGATCAGAGATTAGTTCCTTCATGTTTAAATCAGCAAAGGAGGCTAGTTCCACAGTAATCAGCTAGCATTATAGATATGTTGGAAAAGAGGAAAGACTGGAAAAGAGTTGACCTCCTGTTTAAATCACTGAAATGCTTATCATATACATAAGTTAGGTACAAGGGCTGTAATTAGGCATTTAAAGCCATGAAGTGATCAGATCATGGCACCCAATATACACAATTTTGCATAAGATTTATTTTGAGATGAACACCATTAAGAATCAACAGATGCAAGAAGTTTTCTCTGCCCTTCCCTTAATTGCCTAAAAGCAAAGCACAAATTTCTTTTTAGTGCTCAAGTTATAAAAAAGAGGAAAGTATCCTTATCATGCCTGCATCTGTACCACTGTGGCGTCTGATCCCTTCAGATCTCAGAAGGTACATAGGATCAGGCCTGGTTAGTACTTGGATGGAGATTGCCTGGGAACATCAGGTGCTGTAGGCTTGGGAGAAGGACCAAGCAACCTACTCCCCCAAATCAAGCATCCACTGGAAACCCTATGAATAGCAGAGAAACATTAACAATAGTGTTTCCTCTGTTGTACACAGGGTCACTATGGGTTGCACATCGACTCCACGGAACCTAACAACAACATCCTTATCATTGAAGATGGAGTAGACATTGAGAAGATTCTGGATAAATGACCTTATTAAAATAATCCTTAATTCCATAGTTGTTGTTAGGTGCCATTGACTCATAGGGTTTTCAATGGCTGATTGTTTTGGGACTGCTTCAGGAATGGATTGCCATGTCCTTCCCTCATTTTTGCAGTGCTGGGGATCAAACCCAGGTCCTCAGAAAGTGCAGAGCAGCACTCTACCAGCTGAGCTAAACCCCACCCTAACTTCCTTTAGCTCCCCCTACATTTCTTAGTTACTTTCCATGATTCACCATCCCTTGAAGCCCAAACACCCTTTCAATTGTTAAGGTGGTATATAAGCCCCTAAGACTAACTACTTCTTTGGATTTATTATTTTTTTTGTAAACTCCTATGCATCTAAAAGATTAATAAAAAATTATATGCCTTTTTCTGTTGTTAATCTGTTAGTTTAACTCACAAACCCCCAGTTACTGACCCCAAGAGGGCAGAGGAATTGTTTTTACTCCACAGTGACCACTTATTATCTAGTCACCTATAGCATCTTTGAATCTAACACTCATAACTTATTACAAGCCTCTGTTCTGGCCCACACAGCCTATTTAATCATTGGTGTCCTGAAAATTGTTGTCTATTGCCTAGAAGGCATGTGAATTCTAACTCCTCTGGTTTCACCTATGCTTCTTCCTTTATCTGGCATGTCCTCAATCTGAATCTTTCAAACTGAATTTCAGGTCCAACTCCTTTATGAGGCTTTCCCTGCCTCCAAAATTACTTAGTTTTCTGAATATCAAGAGAAGTATTAGTGACTTCCGCTCATTTGCATATGGTATGTGTTGCTGTGTGGTATTTATTTAAAATATATGCTCATTGTTCTATACTTCTAGAAATCAGCAATCATGTTTTATAATTTTGTATCTATGGTGTTTATGGAGAACCCAAAACTCATGTAATATTCAGTAAACATTCAGTTTTTGTGTATGAGTGCAATTATGCTTAGGAGTGATGTTGAAGTGGAGTTGCAGATAGACTGTATCTTTAAACAAAAAGATAAGGGAAAATTCACTTGATTAGCACAAGAATGGTCGCCACATGCTATCAGCAAATCCTAAAGGAGATGCTTCTACAAAACAAATGAATATAGTGACTGCTTATGTTGGTAACAAGAGGAGACTCATTCATTTTTTAATTGGCATATATTAATTGTACAAAATAATGAGTTTCATTATGACATTTTCATAGATATATACAATGTACTTCTAACACACTCGACTCCCTCCATGTCTTGTCTCCCTCCCCACTTCCCTGCTTACAAATAGTCCCCTTTCTAGTCCTGTTTTTTTGTTTTACATTTTGGTACAGGGCGGGGTTGAACACAGGGCCTTGCACATACTTTGCAAGTACTCTACCACTGGGCTGCATCTGTAGCCCAGTTTTTATTTTTTATTTAGACAGGGTCTCTCTAAGTTATGCAGGCTGCCTCTGGCATTGAACCTGCAGTCCTCCTGTCTCTGCCTCTCCAACTGCTGGGATAACAGGCATGTGCCCTGCCTTGTCTTTCTTTCTTTTTTTTTTTTAAATCTAGATTCCACATATAACAGAAAATATGTGATATTTGTCTTTCTGACAGACTCATTCATTAATTCAACTTATTGAATGCCTATAAAGAATAAGGTACTGTGCCAACAACCAGATAGAAATGTAACAAATTTTTATCCGGATGAAATTAACATCTTAGTGGTACCTATACAAATAAATGCACTATTATTTAATGACAGTTACAAAAAATACTATGAAATAGATGTTCTAGTTGTTACTAACTCATTTTAAATGGGGTGTTGGTTGGCTAGGGAATTGTGGTTAAGTTGAGGTTAAGTTGTTCTTAAATTGAGTGACTGAGTAGGACTGTGAAGTTCAGGGGATGGTAAAAGTATTACAAATCATAGGAAGAGTGTGTGCCTGAGGGAGGAAGGAAATTTGGCCTATTCGTGGTAAACTGGATTTGTATCGCTTGTGCCAGTTTCACTTTCATTCTAGAGATCACCAGATGGGCAAGATGTTTGCTGAAGCAAATCACTATGAGGTGTCTATCTCATGAGGCCACTCAAGGGGTAATATTTTTGAAATAAATAAAAATAAAAGTTGAACATAGACATTTTCTTATTGCCTTAATTCACAACCTAGCTGAGTCACACTTGCTTTGTTGTTGTTAGGTGCCGTCGAGTCGGTATCCAACTCATAGCAACCCTCATAGGGTTTTCAATGGCTGACTGTTTCGCAATTGCCTTGGGAATGGATTGCCAGGTCCTTCGTCCATTTTTGCGGTGCTGGGAATTGAACTCGGGACCTCAGAGACCAGAGCACAGCGTTCTACCAACTGAGCTAAACCCCAGCCCTCACACTTGCTTAGGGAACCATAATTTTGAATTTCTAGACTTGATTGAATATACCATGGACTGCCAAAAGAACCAACAAATATGTCCTAGAAGAAATACAACCAGAGTGCTCCTTGGAAGCAAAAATGGCCAAACTGCATCTTACATATTTTGGACATGTAGTCAGGAGAGAACAATCCCTGGAGAAGGACATCATGTCTGGAAGAGTGGCAGGTCAACGCAAAAGAGGAAAACCCTCCACTAGATGGATTGACACAGTTTCTCCAACAATGGGCTTAAACATAAATAAGATTGTTTGCCTGGCACAGAATCGGCAAGTGTTTCGATCTTCTGTACATAGGGTTGCTATGAGTCGGACTTGACTCTACGGCACCTAACAACAACAACAGACTTGAATGCACTTAAAAGTTCTCTTTGCAAATGGGAGGCGGGAAAAGGAAAAGGGTTAGGTGTAAGATCCAGACACACAAATAGCTGTTCTAGAGGGAATATGACTTAGTGTCATTGAGGGAACTAAACTCAATTTTCAGAATCATGTTTAAAATATCTGCTGTCATACAATGTTAGGCTAATCCAGAAGAAAAAGTCCTTGATTCTTTCACTGGTTGGGGTATGTTGCCCTAGGTGTCTCTTTTTGATGCAGTTCTTTTTTTGAGACTTCATTCTTAGAGGTTGGGAAAAAAACTAACCAGGAATACAAAACTGGCAGAAGTTTATAGAAAATATCTAAAAGAATTATACTGTACAAATAAAAACTGTTAATAAGAGCCTATATGAAAGTATATTCATGGAAAGAAAGCTTTCACAATGACATTTAATTCCATATGGAATTCACCCAAGTAATGAATCAACTTAGATTCATTTAAACAAAAGTTTAGCTTATAATATTGACAGCATATAATAAATTGTTTGAAGAAATTTTTGGTACCATACTAAGAAATAAAATAAGTACTGATACTATTAAATATACTTGGGTTTTTAATTTTTAAATTTTCCTTTAAAATATTTCTTAATAAAATTGCAATAATAATAGTGTCTTGTGATATTATCAAGTTGTCCATTTCTCTGTAAAAATATTATATTTTTTTACAAATTCCAAATGAACTAATATAGTTACTTTCTAGACTATTTTGTTTAAGTTCTGTAATATAGTAAATAACTTTGTAGTATTCGTCACAAATATGGTATACATAGCTAAAAATTCGTGAATCACATCAAGCTTTAATTATAACATTGGACTCAATGTAGAACATCTTTTGGCAATTAATGAGCCAAAGAGTATTTATAAAGGAAAAATTAGCCAGGAGTGATTGCACACGCCTGTAATCCCAGCAACTTGGGAAGGCAGAGGCAGGAGGATCAGGTGGTCAAGACCAGAGGCAGCCTGTGTAATTTAGCAAAAAGTTAAAAAAAAAAAAAAATGAGCTGGGCGTGCAGCTCAGTGGTACAGCACTTGCAAAGCATGGCAAGCACAAGGCCCTGGGTTCAACCCCTAGTACCACAAAAAAACAAAAAAAGAAGAAAAAAGTAAAAGAAAAATTAATATCACTTATAATTTAATATTCTCTTATAAACCAAACTACTAAAATGCTTTAGCTCTTCCACTGACACTGTTTACAAAATGCCTATTGTAGGCATTAGGGATGCAGTCATTTAGTGATACATTTTATATCACCAAGGTTCCTAGACTTTAGCGGGGAGACAGGCAGGTATTTAGAAACACTAAGTAAACCACCACAGTAACCAAATACACAATATATCGGCTGGGGCAATGCTCTCTATATTTTTCTGGGTGTCAAGGAAGGCTTCCTAATGTGGGAAGTAGTGTTTTAACTTTAAATTGAAGATAAGAATTGGCAAGAATTTCTCAAGTATTCTATAAAAGGATAATCCACATGGAGGTACTGTACTATGAAAAATCAGAAGTGAATGATTGAGAGTGTGTAAACTCAAGAGGCTAAATGTATTAGTATATGTCAGGCCTTTAATGGGAGAAGGTGAGTGAGCTGGCAAGGAAAATGAAGAGAAATCCAGGTGCTATAGATCATATGCTTTGAGTTCTTTCAGAAATAGTATTTAAGTAAAAGATGGAAGTGCAAATAGTTTATCTTATAAGTAACCCAGAAAACATTTATAGGACAATATGAAAGGTAAGTTGGAAAGAATGCAGAAAATTAAATTCCACTGAGGCACACTGAAGCCAATATAAAAACAGGTCTGAGAGTTATGACACCTGAACAGGCAAATAGAGCTTCACTATTTACACACCATCTCCTTTTGAGCATTAGTTGTGAGTGTTAATTCAAGGTACTCGCAACCTACCACTCAGGCAACAAAGCAGGCTCCAGAGGATAAATAAAGCCCTCATACAAAGAAATTCAAGTACCAGGAATTGGAAGATCAACTGTGTGCACCGAAGCAAGAAGTGTAAGGCAATATGCACAAGGCAACAACAGTTTCAAGCAATTAAATTTGTACTTTAGTTTTTAGATCACAGGATCCTTATGAAAGGTATCATATGGAAAAGGTCATCAGAAACTTGCTAAAGTCAAATTGCCATTTGTCATTGTGACACTGCCATTCATTAGTTATGTGAACTTGAGAAAGTATAACTTTTGTGTGCCTCAGTTTTCTCATCTAGACAATGGAGATAAATACCTCATAGGATTTGGGCTAAGATAAATGGAATGAATTCACAAAAGATAGACTAGTGTAGCATACAGTAAACATCAAGAAAATAAAAATTATTACATCAGTGATCCAAAGGTTTTGCACATGGGGAGCCATGATCAGATTTTATTTTCAAAGAGTCACATGGGGAGTAAAGTGTGGACAATGGTGATGGTAGAGAGTTGAGTTTAGGCAATGAAATTGTGAGGGAGAAAAAAGAACTAATAGGGTATTTTAAGAAAGAAATTAACTGGTTGGAGTGGGGGCTTTTGACATACACAGGAGGTTGGATGGAATAGATTTGGAGGAAGGTAATAAGTCTAGGTATGAACGAAGTTGATTCTGTTGCTTCCTCCAAAATAATAAAATATCTGGCAATACATAAGTCTAAGATGTTATGTTAATGATTTAGGACATAGCGATAGGGCTCAAAGTAGATTATGTGTAAGGCTATTCAGTTAGAAATACACACACACACACACACAAACACACTTCATTTGCCCATTCAGAATCCAGTTGTTGTTAGGTGCTGTCAAGTTGGTGTCTGACTCATAGCAACCCTAGGTACAACAGGCAAAACACCATTGTCAGTGCTTCTCTGCTATTCACAGGGTTTTCAATGGCAAATTATTTTTGGGGGGGAGTAGGTTGCTGGGTCCTTTTCCCAAGCACAGTATCTGGTAATCCCAGGTGGTCTCCCATCCAAGTCCTAACCAGGCCTGTCCCTGCTTAGCTTCCAAGATCTGATGGGGTCAGAAGCTACAGTGCTGACTGAGGCTCCAGGCAGTAGGAATGACACTATTTTGTTGACAAGAGCATCCTACTTTAAACAAGGGAGCTATACTGAATATTCTCTTTGATTTATAAAAAAATACCATGAAATATAAAGGAACTAATGAAAAAGAATGAAGCAAACTGAAATTTCAACTTTGATCTCACCACTTTGACTCTTTTACTTTATTGGTCTAAACAATTTTCTTTTTTGAAAGTTTAATGATGTACACATTTAAGGTTAATTAGGATTTAAAATAAAGCAACTTGCTGAAGTAATGAATCAAAGCTATGTCTTATACTGACTGTCTTGTAATCACAAGACATGATCAAACTTTATGTTTTCATTGTTAGGTGCCACCAAGTTGAGTCTGACTCATATCAACCCTATGTACACCAGAAGGAAACATTCTCTGATTCTGTGTCAGGCACAAGATGTTTTTTATGTTTAAGCCCATTTTTGTAGCCACTGTGTCAATCCATCTAGTTGAGAGTCTTCCATTTTTTCTCTGATCCCCCACTCTCCCAAACATGATGTCCTTCTCCAGGGATTGGTCCCTCCTGACAACATGTCCAGAATAGGTAAGACACAGTCTAGCCATCCTTGTTTCCGAGGAGCACACTGGTTGCACTTTGTCTAAGGAAGATCTGTGGGTTCTTTTGGCAGTCCATGGTATATTCAACATATGTCTCCTGCACCATAATTCAAAAGCATCTATTCTTCTTTTGTCTCCCTTATTCAATGTCTAGCTTTCACAAACATATGATGCAACTGAAAATACCAAGGCACAAGTCAGGCCCACCTTCATCTTCAATGTGACATCTTTACATTTCATTACCTTAAAGAGGTCTTTTGCGACAGCTTTTCCAAATGGAATGCATCTTTGGGTTTCTTGATTGCTGCTTCCATGGTGTTGATTGTAGAACCAAAGTAAAGCAAAAATCTTGAACCACCTCAATCTTTTCCCTGTTTATCATGAAGTTGTGTACTGACCCAGTTGGAAGGAATTTTTTGTTGATGTTGAGATGTAATCCATACTGAAGGCTGAGTTCTTTGATCTTCATTAGTAAAATATTTCAAATCCTCCTCACTTTTAGCAAGCAGAATTGTGTCATCTGCATAACTCAGGTTGTTAATGTCTTCCTCTGATCATGATGCCATGTTCTTCTTCATAAAGTCCAGCTTCTCAGATTACATTTTTTTCACCAATATAAACAGCAACTAAACACATGGAATTCACTAGATGGAACATATAGGAAACAAACTGACTACATTTGTAGAAAGAGATGGTGGAAAAGCTTAATATCAAAAGTCAGAGCAAGACCAGGTGCTGATTGTGGATCAGACCATCAACTGCTCATATGCAGGTTGAAATTGAAAGTGAAGAAAATTAGAACAAGTGTCCGAGAGATCAAACTTTATATCACAGTCAGTATTACAACACTTAGAGACTAAGTGTTAAAAGCCATCAAATGCAACAAATTACTAGTTGAAAACAAGTAATACTTAACCTGTAAATAATACTGACATAAGGAAAGCTGAATAACCCACTTTACGTTTTTAGAACTTTGATATTCTTTACCATCCTGGGGAGACAGGCTTGAGCCTAGGAAGACTATAAATACAAAGAAACTCAAGATTTAAAAGCATTCATGAATGTTTCAATTTCATGAAGTTAAATTATGCATATTGAACTTCTAACAAATTGAGCAATACATGTAGAAAGAGTAATGTAGAATATGTAATTTATTTCCATCTTCAGTGTAGTGCATCTTCCTCTACTACACATTTCACACATCTATGCTTTTCAACAGTCTCACATCTACCAGGTACATACAAAACTTACACACCTAATTTGAGGCACTATGTTTATTTAGTTTGCATTTTTCCAATTGTACTTATCTTGTCTAAGAGAATAATTCCTGTGTATAGGTTATCAATACGATAAAACAGCATATAGAACTGGCATGTTATTGCAGGATTATATCTATATTCTAAAGCAGAAAATTTCAAATCACTTTCTTACCTGACATGAATCTAGTATACAGGAAACACAAAAATAGTGTTTTGGTGACAGTGGTAATAGTGGTTTTGCTCAGTGGAAGCACACTTGCCTAGCATGTGCAAGGCCCTGGGGTCAATCCCCAGCATTGTGAAATCAGAAACGATAAAAACTTTATTCTAAAATCAGTAGTACAGAATACTAAAATTGCTTAAAGAACAAAAATGTTAGGTATACTGTTCATGGTTCAGTCTTTCTTCAATCTCAATATTTTACTTTTGCCTTTCTCTTTGGTTATCCAATAGAGTGAAATTTGGGTTCATGTGTAGTTGTTAGAATATTCATTTTTTTAAGAAAATTTCTGACATTACAATCTCAGAACTCTCTTCTGATAACAGAAATGGGTAAAGAAAAAAGAATTGATCTGATGATTCTAATAATGGTATTAGTGGCCTCCAAGGTTATGACCTTTGTTATACAACTCACATGAGAGTTTATGTCTTATAAAAGTGTGAATAGTAGACTCTTTTGTTTTGTGGGTTCACTTCCCACAGTTTCCTTCGCCCATGGTAATTTGAGGTCTGAAAATATTACATTAAGTTTCATGAAATAAATTGTGCACTGTTTTCAGTAGCATAATGAAATTCCATGATGTGCCACTGTGTCCCATCTGGTATGCAGATCACCTCTTTTGTCAGTATATACATTCTGTATATGTTACCTGATCCTTAGTCATTAGTAGTCATCTTGGTTATCACATCAACTATCATGGTATCACAGAGCTTGTGGTCAAATAATACTTATTTTGCTTAATCATAGCCCTCAAAGTGTGAGAATAGGGATGCAAGGAGGTACCAGACGATACATGTTCCAATACAATTTAATTCGGATACCATGAAGCAAAGCTGCAGAACATACAGGAGAAAAGATCATACTATATACAGAGCTTGGTACTATTCATGTTTTCAGGCATCCACTGGTGATCTTGGAACATATACCCTGGGATAGTGGGGGACTATTCTATCTTTTTGTGGCTTTTTATTACAGTTTTAAAGTACATTTACATTTGTATAAATTTGGAATAAAATATCTTGGAAAACCTTGAAACATTTGCAAGAACCCTTAAATTTGTTCTATTTAATAACATAGTTTGGAAATGAGTAATCAATATAGAATAATTGTAATAAATATAAAAATCTCTATCCACAAAACCCTCTGCTTCTCCATCTCACTCAAAATCTACAGTTATGTTGTTGTTGTTGTTGTTAGGTGCCGTCGAGTCTAGTCCGACTCATAGCGACCCTATGTACAGCAGATCGAAACACAGTTATAGTGTCATATATATATTTCCTTACCTCCAAGATTTGTTTGAGAAAGACCTTTCTCCTTTCCAGGCTAATCCCTTCACTTTTTCTCCAGCCTCATCCCATTTTCTTCCCATTAAAATCACCTCAGTAAATTTTCCTTTATCCTTTAAACTCATTAACCTTTTCCATTTACTTGTTTGCTCCCAGTTAATAAATGAATTCATGGTTCCCACCCACAATGATGCTCGAAACTCCCCTTTATCCTCATGTAGTTGTTGTACTGTTCTTTTGCTTCATGTTGTGTCTACATGCTTTAAAAGTATAGCTCTGCATTCAGATTTGCCCTTTGCATTGGCACTCACTGCTTAACCCCCAGCATAGGATTTCTGTCCATATTAATTTAAATAAAACTATCTCTCAATAAGAATGTGAATAACTTCATAAATTAACTTTCTATGTTAATTCTTCAACTTAGTTGATTTTTTTCAAAACTTGAGGTTTTGATTGCTCTCTTTATTACTTTCCATATAACCACCACCACATGGATTCACTAGGTACTGACTCTCTTCTGGTCTTTCTACCAGATTTCTGTGATGCTTTTAAGTGTCACTCCCTCTCACTTTTCAAAACTTAGTCTTTCAGAATTTTATTCTCTGGTTTCTCTGCTTACTCTTATATTTTTTCTGGGAGATGTTTTCTGTAGCCACACTTTCAACACCTTCCTATAAATGAATGACACTCAAACTTTTATTGCAAGACCTGATCTCTCCTTCCTGTACTCAGGTAAATGTTACAGAATATATTTTTTGGCATTTTTATGCTGTAATTTTAAAATTAAAAATTCCCCTACCATTTCTTTCTCCTTGTGTTTTCCCTACTTAGTTAATTATACCTGTAGCCATCTAGTTGCCTAAATCAGAAAACTGAACATTATCTCTTCACCTGTTTACTTGTCAGTTTCCACATCCAACCACTCCCCAAATTACATGGATTCTACATCATAAACTCCTTTAATTCATCTACTCTATTCTTTTTCTATCAAGCATACATTTAGTTCTTGCCTAGACCATTGCAATAGATTTTTGGATGTTTTTAGTACCTCCAATATCTTCACACCTTATTTGATTCTTCAAGCTAGTACTAGAGTTTAAAAACTTCCTGTTACTTCCTGCCTGAAAATAATATTTCTTTGTTTCTATTAGCCCACTGTAGTCATATGAACTTTATAGCACAAAGTCATTATTAGTTCTAAACTACTAATCTTGCTGCTGCTCTGCTTATCCATTTGTTTTGAACCCTAGTGGACAGTCACATGAAAATTACCATGCTTCATGAAATATAAAAGATGTCATTGGAAACTTCAGTTAGACAGGATTAACATATTCTGAAGATCTTTTGGATAGCATTGTGAATATACTTAATGATATTGTATTACAAATTTGACAGTTGTCATTAAAGTAGACCTAAAATGTTCTCATCATATTAAAAAGGATAACTATGTGAGCAATGGAGATACTAAAAAGCTTGATTGTGATTATCACATCAAGACATATTACTGTATGCTGCAAGTATATACAAATTTTATTTATGAATTACACCTCAAAATGCTGGGGAAAGACGCATGGCACTTTTAAAAATATTGAGATGTGAAAATTAAAATTAATGTAATGTTTTACTGTCCTCTTGAACTAACTCAGCTAATTTCCTGGTTTCATTCACTGGCACATTCTTTATCCTCTGCATGGTATGCCTATCCTCTCTTACCTAGTTTGAAAATACTATTTCATTACCAGGACCTAGATTAAATGGCAAATCCAGTATGAGGATTCTTCTGACTCTCCTTTCCCAATAGTTATTTTCTTTTTAAATATGTTCTGCCAAGCACCGAATTTAAGAACACATATGATCTTTTCAGTTTATATACCATGCCTTGATTATTACACAGATATTATCTAATTAGATTATCATTATATAATTAGATTATACACTATCTTATTATATAATGGAAATTAATTAGATTCTTAGAGATACAGTCTATTAAACCCAGCCTGTGCCTGCACTGGTAGCCCTGTGGCATTCAATCCCATCAGATCTCGGAAGCTAAGCAGGGTCAGGCCTGGTTAGTACCTGGATGGGAGACCTCCTGGGAACACCAGAAGCTATAGGCTTGGGAGAAGGACCTGGCAACCCCCTCCCAAAAATCAACCTGCCATTGAAAACCCTATGAACAGCAGAGAAGCTCTGACAATAGTGTTTCCCCTGTTGTACAGAGGGTCACTATGAGTCGGATACCGATTCAATGGCACCTAACAACAACAACAACAAACCCAGCCTGCAGCCATACCACTGTGGCATCTGATCCTGTCATATCTTGGAAGTTAAGCAGGGCCAGGCCTGGTTTGTATTTGGATGGTGTAGGGAAATATTGGGAGGCAATTGGCAAAAACTCCCAAACTGGGAAAATGGCGCTTGAATATCTGGTTTGTAAGTTAGAAATCTAGGGAAAATGAAAGTAACTTGGTTGCACTTTTGTACAAAACCCTTCCTGATTGGACAATTGGACTGAAAGCTAATTGGCTCAGGCCATTCCATGAGTGAGCTACATAAAGAGTTGCCCTGCGGCAGCTCGACCTTTTTTTGGCACGTCCTTTTTGGCATCCCTTTCTGCGCCTTCTCACCTGTTCCTGCCTGGACCACTGATGAGGAAGCACCTCTCCCGCTGCTCTGCCCCGGACCTTTGGTGAAGAGAAAATGGTCTCCCGTTGCAGTCCTCAACCTGCTCTCTGTCTGATCACCAAGGAAGCAACAGCTGCCTCCTCCTGACCACTGAGATGACCAACACAGGTGCTTGCCCCTGGAAGGCAAAAGCGCCTGAGGCTTTTCCTTTCTCCCATCTCTGCTGGGGTCCCGAGGGCCGCAGGAGTCTGCACCTCTCACCTGAGGGTCCAGAGTGAATTGTGTTTAATATCTGTGTGCGCGGCGGTGCAGCCCCTCCGAACCTCCAGGCTGGACCGGGAGACGCGTGCCCCATATAGATTTGGTGCCTGAACGT
Organism: Pedetes capensis; assembly: GCA_007922755.1. Lineage (NCBI taxonomy): Eukaryota > Metazoa > Chordata > Mammalia > Rodentia > Pedetidae > Pedetes > Pedetes capensis. Next base: position 21,862 of record VMDO01017092.1, on the reverse strand, counting down.
GGGGCCCAACATAGTTGGTGCCCGAACAGGGACCCAACATAGTTGGTGCCCGAATGTGGGGCCCAACAGATGGGAGACTGCCTGAGAACACCAGGTGCTGTAGGCTTAGGAGAAGGACCTGGCAATCCACTCCCAAAAGTCTACCTGCCATTGAAAACCCTGTGAATAGCAGAGAAGCACTGACAATAGTGTTTTGTCTTTTGTTTACAGGGTCACTATGAGTCTAACATCTACTCATAGGGCACCTAACAACAACAAATATTAAATACGATGTAATTAAACAACATTTAGAAAATGATGCATTGAGTAAAAGTATTCATTAAAACATACTGAGTTCTGTTATACATTAGCTTTTCTCCTAAGTACATGAGTAGTGAGAAATCTACAATTACTTGTTTTCTTTTATATTAGCTAGCATACTTCCTGTTAGTACTAAAAAGGAAAACCATAATATTGATCATGTAATCCAGGATATTTGAGTATGAAAGGGGCCTTTATTTATTTATTTGTTTGTTTATTGATACTAGAAGATTGAACCCCGGGCCTCATGCATACTATGTAAGTGTTCTACCACTGAACTACACACCAACCCATTTTTTACTTTTTATTTTGAGACAGGGTCTCACTAAGTTACACAGGCTGCTTCTGGCTTTGAACTTGTGATCCTCCTGCCTCAGCCTCCTAAATCACTGGGATTACAGGAGTACACCACCCTGCCTAGCTCAAGAAGCCCAATTTTTAATTACAATTTTGACATGCACAATTGGTTAACAGGGATGTATACCCACTATCTTAGCTGATCATCAGAAAACAGAGGTTAAGGCATATATACAGGGAATAGGAATGAGAAAAGTGGGCCTGAGGGAGGGAAAGGTAAGTTGGTCACTTACAAATGTGGAGGACTGCTCATTCTTATATAACTGCCTTCTGAAAGACAGTAACCCCTTACTTCTCAAAACACTATCCTGCTGGGGAAAAGACAAGTATTTATCCTGTATTTCTAGCTTGCACATGTGTGGACACAAAGTAGATTTCTGGAATTTCAAATCTCCAAATCACTGAAGAAACATTTGGACAGATGTGGATACAACTTACAGCAAGATGCCAGCCATTGTCAAACTATCTAGTACAGAGTTGTTCAGTCAGTATTGTTTACCAAGTTTTTGGTGCTGGAACCAGTTCTCCAAATCCCTCCAGACAAGTAAGGCGCAAAGGATGTGCATTACACATAAGAGACATCTGCTACAGTCAACCTAACAAAAGTTGGCAAAAACACCTAATAGTCTTACATTTGATTAGGTGTTTCTAAGACAATATTGCACAAAAATATGTTGAAATACCAAAGTATTCCGAAAACTCATGAAATATCAATATATTTATATGATTGACACTGTTGGCTCTTATGAGTATCAATTATTTATATCAAAACAATGCACATCCTTGCATTAAAATACACTTCAGTGGAAAAATAGTTGTCTCACAATCACATCCTTGCATTAAAATACACTTCAGTGGAAAAATAGTTGTCTCACAATCACATCCTTGCATTAAAATACACTTCAGTGGAAAAATAGTTGTCTCACAATCTACTGTTGACAATAACTAATCTATAAAAGATACAAAAATATTTTTGCAAAAAATGTTATAGAAACATAAGTGCAAATATTGAGTGCAATTTTACAATGGAGATAAAAACTAAGTGGATATAACTACCACACAGCTCAAAATATGTGGATACCTTTTGGAAAAGATTAAAATCTGATTCACCTAATTTACGACTCACAACTAAACCAGTCAATGTGGGACTAAGCCCCAACATAATTTGTGAGCAACAATCCAATATGAAAGCTGTGGTTTTTAACCTAAATTGAAGACTTGTATAGTTAGAAGCAAAAATAAAAACTTAAAAAGCTGTATTGATATTGCTGAGTACTGGACAGATCAACAATACTGATTAGGAATCCAAAAATTTCCACACCTAGTAAGTGTATTAATTGAAACATCATTTTACTTTTGTTATTGTTGTTAAAAGAATGTATAACTGCTTTAATAACTCAATTTATTCTGCTAGAAGGAAATTCTAGTATTTTATTGAAAAGAATAAGCTCAAATAATGACATTGACAAATACATTAACAAAGCAAATTTGTACAATATATGTTTTAACTCGGTATTAACTAGCTGGGCAATCTCAAATGAGCCTTTTATCCTCTCTGGGTTTCAAGTACATCATTTCTGAAATGGGAAAATAGTTTGTGAATATTTTCATAAGCTCTTAATATATTTTGATCTTCCTCATAACTCTAGTATTACAGAAACATAAGATGTCCTCATTTAAAAAACAGCTTCAGTGCATTTACTAGAAATACAAAAGTTCAATTACATGATGCCCCATGTTTGCCATGTTCCTTTGTAGGCATTAAATTAAGCTACTTTGTAGTGGTAGGAAGCAAGCTCAGACTAAATCCCATACAGGAGAACTCAGACAGGAGGAATGCTACAGGTGTACTATGTCAGTCTTATTTCCTTTCCATTACCACATTTGATTGTTGTTGCTAGCATAGCGACCCTCATAGGGTTTTCAACAGCTGATTGTTTCAGGATTGCTTCTGGAGTGGATTGCCACATCCTTCTCCCATTTTTGTTGTGCTGGGGATCAAACACAGGTCCTCACAGAGTGAGGAGCAGCACTCTAACCACTGAGCTAAACCCTAGCTTTCAGCTCTGTTTAATTTAATTCCAAGTTGTATAACATGGTTGTAATAGTCATTATAACAACACAAAAAGCACTGCTATTGTCAGCCATAGCCCTGCGGCATCCAATCCTGTCAGATCTCTGAAGATAAGCAGGGTTGGGCCTGGTTAGTACCTGGATGGGAGACCGCCTGGGAACACCAGAAGCTGTAGGCTTGGGAGAAGGACCAGGCAACCCCCTCCCAAAAATCAATCTGCCATTGAAAACCCTATGAACAGCAGAGAAGCACTGACAATAGTGTTTCCCTTGTTGTACACAGGGTCGCTATGAGTCGGATACCGACTCAACGGCACCTAACAACAACAATTGTCAACTACATCCAAGTTAAGTATGATTTCTAGGACATATATTTTGTCAGCTCTGATATCAAGCTGTGACTTATAATTGAAAATAATACAACAATCATCAGCATTCTTTTTCTCATCTGGGAACATCTCTGATATCAAGATTTATCTATTAATTAGTATTTCTTAAATTCAATGAAATATGAATAGCCATGCCTTAAAATAGATTTTGACTCTATTTCCACAACTAAAAATACCTTTTACTAAAAAATAAAATAAAATAAAAATCCTTCCTATGCCCCACATTTCAAAAGATTTTGTCTACCAAACATCACATTTATGAAGTAATAATTAACATATTCTTTTTTCAGTTATCCAAAAAGATGTAGCAGCCAATCGGATCTTTGGATTCGTATGAGATAGCCAGTGCTACCATACTGAGTTGCACAATTTCTGCCATTTTGGTGTTTTGCTTTGTTGTAGATAAATATGTGATTTATATTCAGCCTTTTGAAATACTGAAAATAGCTCAAAGCCTATCATTACTATTTCATGGACCCCTAGGATACAAGAGACACCATATTGGGAATCACTGTACTTGAAAAATATACATTTCTGAATTATAATAAGTTCTCATGTGGTTTCACAGGCTAATAAATTTGGTGCTGGGCCATAACATAGGACTTCTTTATTTTCATTTGGGTTTGACTATTATGTTAATAAGAAAATGTGAATATTCTGCAAACCACTTTTGTTAAAAAGGCATTTGATACTGTTTAGAATGTGTAGGAGTCAGAAATTTTAAGAATTCATAGGACTTCAATGGAAGCAGTTAAAATATATTGGAAAGATTAGATTGAAACTGCAAGATATTCTATCATGCACTTACTTTAAAAGCTTATTTTTGAAGTTTATATTGTTTATTATACAGGCAAAAAATGCTAAGTACCAACTCTAAACAAAGTATATTCCAATTTTACTTTAAAGTTGATATGTATGTATGCATATCTGTGTATATGTATATGTGCATGTTTGAATAAATAATTATTAGAAAAAATACAGCAAAATAGCAAAATAGGGTTTTCAACAGCTGATTGTTTCAGGATTATGTCATGGTTCAGGATTAAGTCATGATTAAGTCAGGAGTAAATCATGGGTTTACATACAAATACTGGTTATTCTCTTCTTTATATTGTATTTACATGATTATATATAAGAAGCATATGGACTTTTATGTTTAGGATATAATAAATATTATTAAAAGATTAAGCTTTAGGAAAAAAATGACTTCACTCTAACTCCCCATCTAGAACTTCTCAGTATGTCTTTCAAATGATTTGGCACGTCCTCTTAAGGTAGAATTCACTCTTCTTGCTAAATGGTTTGTCCCTTGCCATTGGCAAAAATGTTTATAACTTGGATTGATAGGTTTATTTTCTGGTGTCACTTAAGAAACCAAAACTAATTTAGATATGTAGTATAGTTCATGATGTAAAATAAGATTTCACAGAAATGTTCTTCATGGTAGGAGAGATGGTTAATCTACCTGTATATTTTGCATATGTGTCACATATCATGCACACTCAACACTAATTCTTTAGAAAGAGTTGAAAAATTCTTGTTTGCTATGAAGCTGCCCCCATTATGAAATGACTGTCTTATGTCATTTTGCATTTATAAACTTCATCTTATTTTTAAATTTTAATTTCATAAAATACTTTATACCTTTAAATGACTTTCACCTCTTAAAATTCAAAAAAGTTAAGTACCTTGGTCAGATCTGTCCAACATAATTCCTTTTTTATTTATTTAACTTTTTTATTAGTAATTTGTAATGGACAACTTAATGAGTCTCATTATGACATTTCCATACATGCATTTCATTGTACATTGCTCAAATTAACTTCCCCCTTACCCTCTCATGACCCTTCTTCCTCATCCCCTCCCTCCCCAACAATGGTCTCCTGTCTACTTGCACATCTTTTTTATGAGTAGCTCTATCTGCAACTTATCAAATCATCTCACCAATTACCTTATAAGGTTATTCTACAAATTATCTCTAGATAATTTAAAATAACTTATCACATGATTTATCATAAACATTAGAATTTAGGCCACTTCATATTTGGCACGATGAAGTAGTTCTGTACACAGGCCCTAGCGTTAGATTAGTGACTTTAAATCCTGGTTTTGCTATTCATTAACTAAGTGACATTCATTTACTTAACCTCTCTGTACTTCAGCTTCTTCATTTATGAGTATAATACAATTTATTTTGAAAGATTAAATTATTTACAAAGTATTTAAAGTGATGACTAGTACATGGTATTAAGTAAATGCTCATCTGATTTATAACAATGGTGCCAATGAGGTTCAACAAGAAGAATGTGGTCTTTTCTACAAATAGTGCTGGATCAATCAGGTATTTATGCAGAAAATATGAGTATTGATCCTATACCTCATACCATAACCAAAAGTTAATTTATGATTAAATTTATATCTAAATATGAAACATAAAATTATGTACCTTCAGAGAAGAATATAGGAGAAAATCTTCATGATCTTGGTGCAGACAAACTTTCTTAAACAGTATACAATATGTATAAACCATTAAATAAAAATATTGACAGGGAGGACTTATCCAAAATTTAGTACTCGAGTACTCGTACTCATCAAGAATACACAGTTAAGAAAGTTAAAGGGCACATGATAAATGGGATAAAATATAGGTTATATATATAACCAAAAAAGGACTTATGTCCAGATTATATGGATCAAAAAGAAAAAAAAATACACAATATAATCCCAAAAATGGGCAAAACACTTGACCAGTTATTTTGCAAGAGAGGACAGCAAAGTGATCAATAATAATTGGAAAATACAATCAAAATATTTACTTATCAGAAAAGACAAATTAACAAAACCACAATGAGATTCCACTACTCATTCTCTAGTATGGCTGAAATTAAAAAGACTAATGATACCAAATGTTGGTGAAGCTGTAGAATAACTAGAGGGTGTGGTAGCCTTGAGAATATGCTTCATAAACCTCCAGTGGGCTGGCAGCTATACTACCCTGTAGTCTGATCTCGTCTGATCTTGGAAGCTAAACAGGTTGGGCCCAGAGAGTACTTGGATTGAAGACCGCCTGGGAATACCAGGTACTGTAAGCTTGGGAGAAGTACCCAGGAGCCCACTCTGGAAAAAATAGGCCACGGAAAACCCTATGAATTGCAGAGAAGCACTGGCAATAGTGCCGGGCATGGCACAGTGTCGGGGAGTGTTTCTTTCTATTGTACCTAGGGTCGCATGAGTCAGACCCAACAAAAACAAAAAACCTCCAACTACATATATTTTAATTAATAAGAAGCCCAGCAGCTAAGTTGTGAAATCCATTGCTGCATTTTTGCTGAGGTTATGCTTCCCATGAACTACTTCTAGCCAATAACTGAGTGTAGCAGAGATCCAAAGGAGGCCCATTCATGGGAGACCCAGAACTCCTCTATGGACAATTCCGGCTGGAGGATGCTTGATTATCTTCCCCAAACTCCTTAGATTCATAGCAGTCTGAGATTCAGCTACCCAATCTCCTCTCCCCCTATCCTTCACTAGGGGTTCAGACTTATACCACCTCTGGATGTCATTTTCAGTCTTCTTTAAGTTTCTTTCCACAAGCATTTTCCATAGGACCTAGACTAATATGAAGATGTTAAAACAAAAAGATGTTTGAAACAACAACAAAAAAAATCCAGCAGCCAAGTACATCCATTTTTCCTTAGTATATATCCAAAAGAAATGAGTGCATATTTTCAAAAAGAAAAAGGAAAAATAGTAAAAAGCTCAAAGCAATTACATTGATTACAACCCCCAAATTGAAGCAACCCAAAAGTTCTTCAGTAGAATGAATAAATTGTGATAAATCCATAAGATGAAGCACAATGTAACAATAAATTAACTTCATATACAAACAACACAACTAATTCTCAACCATAACTTCCTGAGTGAAATAAACCAGACACAAAAGAGTTCAAGAACAGACAAAACAAATATATAATGATAAAGGTCATGTTATAAAATGTTCTTTATCAGTATGCTGGTTACACAGTTACACATGTGTAAAATTATGTTAAAGTGTGTAAAAACTATTAAACCAAACATTTTAGATTAGGTCACTGTATATATTTTATAGTAGGTTTGGTATCTAGCCCTTAAAAAATTAAAAAAATTAAAATAGTATTACAGTTAACTATGGCATGCATGCATATAATTAGAACTTATTTTCCTGTTAAGTCTCTGTTTCTATAGATTGTTTGACACTAAAATAACTTTATTTTCTGAATTATTATTCATCTCTTAAAATTCTGTTTCTTAGTTTTGCTTATCCAAGCATACATGAAAAGGAATGGAATGAATTGATGAACTACCAGTAAAGAAACTGCCTTGAGAGAAAGATGTGTCAGGAGTTTCTCTAGAACCACTCTGCTAAGTAGGAAAGCCCATGATATGTTCCAGTAGGCAGATCCAGTAGTTATTTTTGGCACAGCACTCATCTCTAGCTACAGGGAATTGTACCTCATTCAAGTAAGAAGCTACTGCATGACGTAGAATGACAATTGTTGAAGAAGTAGTGAAAATGGCATTCTGTCTTTCAGCTGCTATAATTGGGTAGCTATATTTTGGGGAAAAATATGTTTAACTTCCTTCCTTATGGCTACTGTCAATTTTTTTTTTCCTAAGAGCTAGACATGGGTGTTGTGCTTGAAATGATTCTAGGATTTTTAAAAACTAAACATAGGGTTGGAGTTATTTTTCCTTTTTTCTTTTTTTTTTTTCTTTCTTAGATCACTACTGCTGAAGAGGTTCTTACTTTTAAATAAAAATTTTATACAGAATTTATGCATGTTCTATTACTACTTTGAGCAATTTTTCTTAATGTAGATTAGACGTGTGGAAATGACAGTAAAAAGTCATTTCTAGGAGTGCAACTTCAGAGAAAAGATCACTCTGGTTATTAAATAAACTTGCTATAAAGAGGTCTCTTTTTATTATGATATTGAATTTAAAATCTTTCAGGGCAAGGAGTTCTTGTAAATTATGTATAATTTACTACTTTTCTTTAAAAGATGTGGGACTTAGAATGATTATACAAAAATTCTCTATTTTCATCATCCTTTTGCCATCAACAATGAGAGTAAAACTTAACAGTTTTTATAAATTGAACAATGGCCTCCAGGAGAAGCTGGCCTACCACTTCATGCCAAATACGTTGCATTCCTCCATCATAAGGAAAATGAAAGATACAGATTGGAAGAAGCCTTAAGGCAATGATTGGCACAACGTGTTCTGGAACTTCTTAAGCATCGGCACAAATGACTTTAAGATTCAGGTTCCTGCTCTAGCCCTAAACCACACACACACACACACACACACATTTACACACACACATTTACACACACACACTTACACACACAAAAAAATTTATGAACATACAGCTTGGAAATTCACATTTAGAACTGGCTACCAAGTGATTCTTAAATACAAGATTTTTGTGTGCTTTGCTTTGCAATAAGCAAGGATCAGTGTGATAATTACTCTCATAAAACTACCCTTTATTATGTTACCCCCAGAATTCATAAACTAGAACCAAAAAGGCAATGAAAACAAAGAACTGAGATGAGAAGTGCAGTATGATATTTGTTATTCAAAATGAGTCTTCAATAAACCCTGCCTACTTGTTAGAATTGCACCATTCCAGTAAGCAGTTACATTTCCTTGTACTCAGACAAGAGCTTTGTCTTACTCTTATCATTTAATGATATCGACAAAGAAGATCTCAGAAATATCATAGAATTAAAAGTTAATCCTGGCATAGATATTTGCTGTATAATAAAAAAGATGATTTTAAAAGACATAAAGTGAACAAAAAGCCATCATATTTCTTTTCTTTTTACTATTAAACAAAAATTAGCTAATGAATCAGAGAAAGACATAAAAATGGCCTCCTTCATGAGTTTTTAAAAGAGATCTCATGAAAGACAAAATTTTGAGACTTTTAGCTCTTTTCCTACAGAACTGATTTGATTTCATGTCTTGAGATTCTTAGCAAACTTAGGACACATTTTAAAATCCAACATGAATGTGAGAAATAAATGCAAAACATTTCATTGTAGAATGATATTTTCCTTGGATTTTGAAGTGGGTACAAGTGGAGCTGTTAAATTTTACCATTTTAAGATGTGAGAGACTTGTCTATTATTAACAATGCTAGTTCACCTTTCACAGACTAGTGAGGAAACAATTTCCTTCTACTTACTGAATGAAGAGAATGAAAGTTGGAGAAAAGAATCTTTGTCTAGGGCTCAAAATTGAGTGCCTTACCATTTCCAGGTGCTGACTTAATGATTTAATCTGAACCATACTGATTTTTGTAGTTGAATTAATGCAATGAAAAAATAACAGTAAGATGATCAACTTACCTTATGACTTTAAACTGTAGTGAAGCTCTGATGTGGATGAAAATTCAAGACAAGGTAAATAGTCAAATCTTTTGGATACCATAACATTGCCAACATAATGAAACTTACTGTTTTATTATGTACTGTTATTGGTATCATTGAGGAAACGTGCTAACTCTCTTCTCCTACTCTTATTGTTCACACATAAGTAATATCCTGGCTTCATTGATAAAATATCTTATTTCCACAATTTTTGGAGGTCCTGTTCTTATAAGAAAAGTTAATAAAACATGAGAGAAACCTTCATAAGTTTTGAAAGAGTGCTGTGGCATTAAATGGTGATATTAAAAATGATCCTTCTAGGAGAAGTCCACACTAGGAGGTTCATATGATTTATTGAGTTTATAGGTATAAAAGTGTTTGACACATCTGCAAGTACTGGCTGTAAAAATGTGATTATAAAATATTACATATTTTGTATGCTTATAAATTCTTACATCTATTACATTTAGCACATTCATTTATAAACTATTATGTATAAGAAATTTTAAAAGTATATCTCCATATACACCTATAAACATTACAAGACAGACACTCTACTTTTTGGGAAAGAGATCCCATGGACAGTCTGATACTAGCTCTAGAATCACCCCTATATCTCTAACTTTTGTCATACATGTCCAGGCTGTCAGATCTAAGAAAACCCAATGACATCTCCAAACAGTGCTCAGTTGCAAAAATAACACAATTACACTTCAAATTTCATACCTGAAACAGGCAATCAGGCATTTCTACAAGTAATCAAGCACATGAGGAAAATTTTGAGATTGACCATGGACCAACCCTGAATTCCTCTCTTCCTCTCATCCCAATTTTACAGAAATGTAAGAATCTGTTTTGGCTCTTGCTGTCTCAGAGGGATGGATTTCTCTCTCTGGTACTCACACACACATTCTTAACCATTTATCAATTTAGGCATTCACTTTGCAATACTTTCTTTATTTACCTCCTCTATAGATTTAAGTGGGAGAAAGACATGGCAATCCACTCTGGAAGCAATCCTGAAATAATCAGCCTTTGAAAATCTATGAAGGTCACTATGATTCGGACCCAACTCAATGACAACTAACAATAACAACATAGATCTAATGGCTGAAGAAAACATATAAACAACTTCATAAAATATGCACAGTGCAGCCTAAATAGAATGTTTGTGGCTAAATGATATCTGACATAATTTACAAGGCTGTGAGTTAACACCAAATGCTGGAGATAGTTACGCTATTTGAAAGGAGGAAACAAGTGGTACTTATATCACTAATTACAGAGATCTGTTCTGCAGGAAAAAAAGGATTTCTACTTGATTCATCAGACATAAGAAGAATCTTAGGCTTTGGATTTAAGAATATGATTTTGGCATCTGACTGATATTAGCCTGAATCATGGTTCTATCACTGACAATTGAATGGGCCCTGGGTAAATGACTTGGCCTTTCTTAGTTCCAACATCCTCATTGGTAAGTAGAAGCTAATCCACCTGAAACTGATTTCAACAATATGGACTGTGCTGAAGACCTTCCAAGCACATGGTAATGACATTTACTTTATAAGGTTGTTGTAAGGACTCAAAGAGAACATAGACATTGTCCCACATTCTCTCTAACACTTGGAATTGTAGCCATTAAGGTGAAGATGGCCCAGTGTCTTATTTATTTGTCATTTTATTGAGATATATTTAAATTTGTTTATTCAGAATTCATGTGCTTCTTTTGTGATGTATCAATTTAAGCCTTTATTCATGAGGAATCTGTACATGGACCAGGATGCAGTCATCTGAACATAACAAGGAAACACTGCCTGGCTTAAAGCCAGGGTTGCATCCTTTCTCCATACCCCCTCAATCTATATGCTGAGCAAATAATCTGAGAAGCTGGACTTTATGAAGGAGAATGTGACATCAGGACTGGCAGAAGACACATTAACAACCTGCATTATGCAGAATGACACAACTCTGCTTGCTAAAAATGAAGAAGATTTGAAACATCTACTGATGAAGATCAAAGAACTCAGCTTTCAGTATGGATTACACCTCAACATGAAGAAAACAAAAATACTTACAAATGGGTCAGTACATAACTTCATGAAAAACAGAGGAAAGATTGAGGCTGTCCAAGATTTTGCTTTACTTGGTTTTACAATCAACACCCATGGAAGTAGCAGTCAAGAAAGAAAAAGACACATTGCCTTGGGAAAAGCTGTTGCAAAAGGCCTCTTTAAAGCGCTGAAAATTAAAGATGTTACAACAAAGACAAAGGTACACCTGACTCATGCCATGGTATTTTCAGTTGTATCACGTTTGTAAAAACTGAATATTGAATAAAGGAATCAGGAGAAGAATTGATGCTTTTGAATGGTGATGCAGGAGACAAGTATTGAATATACCATGGACTGCCAAAAGAACCAACAGATCCGTCTTAGATGAAATACAACCAGAGTGCTGCTTGGAAGCAAGGAAGGCTAGACTGCATCTTATGTATTTTGGACATGTTGTGAGGAGCAACCAAACCCTGAGGAAGGACATCATGTTTGGGCAAATAGCAAGCCATTGAAAGAAAGGAAGACCCTCAACTAGATGTATTGACACAGCAATAGGCTTTACCATAAAAAAGATCATTACCATAAAAAAGATCAACACTGTGCCTGTCACAGTGTTGGTGAGTGCTTCATTCTGTTGTATATAGGATCCCTATGAGTCAGACCCTACTTGAGGGCACGTAACAACAACAACATATCTTAATGGTCTATTTGTCTTTTTATTATTCACTTGTAAACATAGTTTATATGTTCTAGGTATAAATCTTATGTACCTATATGTTAAAATAGTTTCTCAGACTCTATGGTTTATAATGTTATTTTCATAATGTTGTCATCCAAAGAACAGATTTTAATTTGAATGAAGTTTGACTTATAAATTTTTCCTTCTTTATTAGTCCTTTGTTTGCTGGGACATCTTCCCTAGACCCAAGGTTGTATAGATTTTTTTTTTTTTGCCTTTGTTAAACTTTGTTAAACTTTACTTAAACTTAAATTTTATATTTTAGCCTTTGGGCTAGGGTTTTAGCCTTTGGGCTAGAGTGTTGCTCTTTGTTCTCCTAGGCCCTGTGTTTGATCCCTAAAACTTCAAAAATGGGAGAAGGACCTGGCAGCCCACTCCTGAAACAGTCCTGAAACAATTAACCATTGAAAACTCTATGAATAGCAAAGAAGCATTGACATAGTGCAGTTCATAGCACAGTGTCAGGGAGTGTTTCGTTCTGTTGTACATAGGGTTGCTATGAGTGAGATCTGACTTGAGGGTACTGACAGTTTTAGCCTTTATACTTAAGTATAGAATACTTTTCAACTTGCATTAACTCTCTTTAATTTTTTGTCTGTTTTTACTTTTATTAAATTTATTTTAACTAGTACAAAATCATAAAAAATTGTAGGGGTAGTATGTAATGTTTCTCTCTCTCTCTCTCTCTCTCTCTCTCTCTCTCTATATATATATATATATATATATATATATATATATATATAATATATATATGTATATACCTAATGTAAGGTTTAAATTAGACAAGCATATCTCTCTCCTACTATGTTACAGGTAGATAGGAAGTTCTGCTGTGCTATTCCTCAACAGGATAAATATAGATAATGATAATGTACTGTATATTTTTAAAAATCTAAAAAAAAGATTTTTTAACATTTTTGTCATAAATAAGTGACAAATGCATTAGCTCTTTTTGAAAACAGAATCTTTTCCATAATTCAAAAAGCTTGAGAATGTCATTGAGTCTTTTTTGTTAGAAAATATAGCAATACCACTGACAACAATGATTTATTTTAGGCCAGGCCATTGAAGAAAAGCTGCATGGTTTTGTGAATTAAATAGGATAGACACTATGTTTACTACAAAATGTGTAACATTATCAATTTTTAAGTTTTAAATTTCAATGACATTAAATAGATGTCACCAAACTGGTGCTGCATTTATTTTCACAAACTTTTATTCAACTGTATAACTCTCAACTCCTAACTCTAGTGCTGTGATTTAATAATGGGTAAATCAAATGGGGATGAACAACCAACACAACTTTTACAATGTGTATGTATTAATATTTGGATAAATTATCTATTCATTTACCCTCAAACCTGTCAACCCACTTCTAAATGGCAAAAAAAAAAAAAAGAGCAAGCACAGTGCCACACACTTATAATCCCAGCCACTTGGGAGACAGAGACAGGAGGATCATGAGTTCAAGGCTAGAGGCAGCCTGAGTAAGTGAAAACTTGTCTCAAGATAAAAAATAAAGGAAGGGCTGGTGGTGCAGTTTAGTGGTAGGGCATAGGTAATGCATGTGCTTATCCCTTAATACAAGAAGATCTTGCACAACATCATTTATTGTAGTACTATTGTAGTAGCAAGATTGGAAATAACCCAAATATCATTAATTGAGAACTCATGGAACAAATTATGGCTTAACTCTATCTTGGAGTACTACATAGTCATTAAAGAAATGGGGAATATATTTGTATATTCTTGTGCAAAGGTAACTACAATATAGCATTAAATAAAAATCTAACCTAGAGAAAAGTATGTATAACATTTGTCCCTATACTTAATGAAGGAAACAAATGAAATACTAATAAAAATTATGCATAATTGAAATATATAATTTATCTATTAAGGTTAGAACAAAAGGAATTAGGAGTTATCAGTAATTTGAAGAGAATCCTACCAGATAAAGTTAACACACTGGAGAATATTCTAATAATAAAGGAAATAAAACATAGCAAACCTCTTAAGATACATCAGTTCATAATACAAATCCTCAATGATCAGTGTATAAGTCACCTGTTAAAACTAGGACCATTATATAAATCATTCCAAAAACCCAGTGACTTAAGCACGAATCCATGATTTGGGAGTTTCCTGCAGGTATGGATAATCTAGGATGAGTCTCTCAGCAATGTAAGCAAGACTAATCTTTATCATCTTCTTTGGTAAGGAGAAGATCGATGAGACAGTAGTGAGTAGTTTTACTCACAGTAGTGACAGAAGCATAGGAAAGCAAGCCCAAAATGCAAGCATATGGCTTCATAGCTTCTAACTTGTCTAGCTTGTCAAAGCAAGTCTTATGACTGAGCTCAAAGTCAGGAAAAGAAAGAACAATCAATGTCTACTGAAATGTTGAACAGTAACATGGCAATGGTTGTAGACACAGGTAGGGTGATGAACTATGGTCATTAATTCTACCTTCCACAGTCACCTTTCAGGTCTTTTCTAAAGAACCAACCAGTACTCTAAAAAATTAGAAAACCAAATGATATTTAAAAATATTCATCCTCTCTCTCCAGTAAAAACTGTACATCAAAAAAGCCAGAGTTGATGGACAATGTATTTGATGAATATACAAAGAAGAAATGATAGAATGTTATCAGTGTAGAATACTCTAGAATTAGGATACCACCATTATAGAACATTCCACAATTAGAATATCAGCATGCACTATCTATAATGATATAATGTATTAGCCAATTATATTCCTTTTAGATAAAACTATTAGGTGAAAAGCTTATAGAGCAAGGAAACTAACAAATAATGCCAGAGGTATCAGGAAGCAATTGAAAACCAACCTTAAACAGACTCCCATTAGCCAAAAATGACAAAATTTGAGCATTGATAAGTATAACAGCAGTGGGTCAAAATCCATTAAAATATTTAAATGCATGATTTATAAAGATATTAAAATTCAAATAAGCAAAAATAAAACATTCATGACATTTGGGTGACAGAAAGAAACCAACTCACTGCATTAGACAAAGGAAACCATTTAGGCATTTGTCCAGCTCTCTATACGCACTGTAACTCAGGGTAACCAAATAGTTGGTAAGAGAAAGTTTTTTTCTATACTAGTATCTCAGTTAATAGATTAAGAAAGGTTGAAAATTGGAGCATCAATCATTTTATAATCCCTAATTACTAGATTGGGAGACGGACCCAGCAACCCACTCCCAGAAATCAATCTGGCATTGAAAAGCCTATGAACAGCAGAGAAGAACTGACAATAGCATTTCGTCATCTGTTGTATGTAGGGTCTCTATGAGTCAGATACCAACTTGATGGCACCTAACAACAATAGTTCCTAAATAGAAGCCTGTAGCCATGGCACCCTGGCATCTGATCCCACCTGATCTTGGAAGCTAATCAGGGCCAGCCTGGTTAGTCTTTGGATGGGAGACCACCCGGGAATATCAGGTGCTACAGGGTAAAGAGAAGGGCCTGGCAATTTACTCCTGAAACAATCTGCCATTGAAAACTCTATGAATAGCAGAGAAGCCTGACAATTGTGCCAGGCATGGCACAATGTTGAGAAGTGTTTCATTATCTCGTATATAGGGTCACTATGAGTTGGACCCAACTCAATGGCACCTAACAAAAACAATTACTAGATATGTCCAATAATTATCAATTATTAACATTAATCAAGGAAAGACAAATATTACATGTCTCTTGAATACAATGCATAATGTCACCTATAATATAATGTTCCCTAAAACTTCAGGCTTCAGTATAATCTAGTTTGTAGATTTCATCTCAAATTAATGAGATGTAAGAGAAAAAGAAACATTTGACATATGTCATGTGATACAACCTGCAAACCCCAGAGTATGAGAAATTACAACCCAGAAACTATTCAGAATAAAATTGCTCATGAATAAAAAGAGTGGAAATTGGGTAAGGGACCATGGAGGACTTTTATTCCATCTTTTTCTTAAAATGAATAAGTAAACCTCAGCATTTTTTGATGTTTGAGTTTGGCTTAAACAAAGATAACAAGTCCTATTTTGGGGATGGAATACCCAAGTTATACTATAAATTGCCTGACTAGAGATTCAGAGTCACTATGGCTAGTAGACATTTTCTGAGTCACTGAGCTTCTCTTTCTTAATACTCTTAAGAGTGCTATCTAATATCAGTAATACTCGCAAAGCAATGACAAAAGTAAAATGTGTGCTAGTTCACAAGATTTAGAGGTTAATGTCCCACGCAGAGCAGTAACTAAAATTCCTAGGAGAATGAACTATTGGTTCAATAGATCACTCACATGACCATATTCATGAATTAAGCTAAAAGTATTCTCTACATACCTGATGATGACACATCATGATTACCTTTATAATGACTTATAATAGCATAGGCTCAATAACAATTCTAGTCAAGCATGGTGGTACATACCTGTAATCCCAGTACCCAGGAGGCTGAGGCAGAAGAATCATGAGTTTAAGGCAAGTCTGGGCTGCACAGGAGACTCTGAGAAAAGAATAAGAGGTGGTGGTGGTGGTAGTGGTGGTGGTGCTGGAGGAAGAGGAGGAATTGTATTTTTTATAATTTAAAAGAAAACTCTTACTGAGGTGAAAATTACCAGCAGTACTTAAGTTTGGGAGATGGGGACATGGTAACTGTCTCCTGGTGTAATTTGTATCCTTTCAGCATTCAGGAAGGACTGGCATAAAGTGGCATCATGTATTTTTTGTGTGTGTCTGTGTGCCACAAGACTCTTGTGTGATAGAGCACTCTTCTTACTGATTTTATGTTGTTTAGCCTCTTCAAGGAGGTAATATGATGAGAATTTTAATGGTGCAAAGATAATGTGGCTCCAAATCAAAATGTGCAAGGGCTATTACTAAATATTTTATTAGTGTTCTTGTTGCCTTAACTACAGAGGCTATGATTTGTGAAAGAACTTCTGTGTGGATATAACATTTTGTTGATTTCTCTAAATTTTAGTTTCACAAGAAGAAAGCACTACTTCTTGGATACATGACTTGGAGATAAGGATATTTATAGACTTTTGGTTACACTTTTTAACTGAGGGCAATGTGTAGCCTTGGCATTAAACATATGTTAAATGTGTTGAATTATAAGTGAAAACCAGTAAAACAGGAATCTTTAATTTGGAAGAGGGAGATTGAGAGCACAAAGTTTATAAAAATCATTAGTGGGAGAGAGTGACAGAGGAAGGGAGAGAGACAGGGAAAGACAGAAGGAGGGGAGATGATACAAAGCATACAAAGAGATGCGTGAATGGATGGCGGTATACTTATAGAACTTGTTTCCTTATATTGGTGAGGACTGGCCAAAGTTTAAATACTATTAGTTCCAGTAAGGCAATAAATAAGTGTTATAAGTCCTATACACATTAAGAACATGCCCTTTCTCTACCTCTTATTAGGTTCATATCCAGGACAAGAGTGTTGTAATATAGAGCCAGATGGATTATTGGTCAGGCTCAGTATGACAGCTGCTCTCATACTGATGTGGTAAACTACAGCTGCAAAGGTATAACATAAGCCATAAACTCTGCAGAGAAAGCATGAGAGAAAAATCCAAATTGCAATTTTTGCTCACCTGTGACTCTTGTTACCAATCACTCTTGTTCTATTATTCTGCTATTTGTGGAATTGAGAGGAGCAGTCATATGTTCCTCTCCATTCAGAGGCCAAGTGGGAAGTAGACAGAGCTCCTTGGAAAACTGGATCATCCCCATAATTATTAAACTAAAAATATATAAACTATATATAAACTAAACACAAACAAAAAGATTAACACCCACTGATATTCTATGTTTAAGAGAGAGCAAAATTATATGGGACTAATGATAGAAAAATTAGATTTGTAGGCTCTGTTTTTAAAAAATTCCAAATCTATTAAATATTAGAGTAGAACTAATAATCTGTATTTTGGTAAACAGAACAGGAGATTTCAATATGTAGTTCTTAGGATATGATAACCATAAACACAAATATGCTGACACAAAATGAAAAGAGCTGAAGATTAGAAAACCTACATTTCTTCTTCATGGAATTTCAAGAAAATATTAATACCTTGAAATGTAAGAATTTGAAGGTATAATCAAATGCACATATATTATTTATTGCATGTAATATATTCTTAACTCAGCTATTAATTTTAAAATGGTAAATATCCTTGAAATGGTAAATTGTTCACAAGGTAAACAGAATTAAAATACAGATCAACTATTTATAGTATTGAACAATCATTGTTTTTCTCAACATACCAAATACATTCTAATTTAAATACCTAAACTGCACCATTTAAGGTTACAAGACTATGAAAGCTCTATAGAAACTTACAGTCATAAAAATGTCAAGTGTTTTCATTGGTTATATTTTGGTTTTGTTATGTTTTGATTTAATTTATATTACTACTAATATTGTTATTGCGGTCTTCTTTTGAATACAACCACAGTCTCTGACCATTTTGTACCAAATATTTATACTTAATGTTGTCCTTTACCCAAACAGATAAAAACAAAAGAGAAGATTTTTTAGAATCTAGCCAAGAGTTTCTTCAAGTATAGTCATGATAGTCTACTGAAGAATTATTTGGTATATATTCTAAAACACACGGACAGCTGTACCACTGTGGCATCTCATCCTATCAGATCTCAGAAGGTAAGCAGGATTGGACTTGGTTGGTACTTGGATGGGAGACCACCTGGGAACACAAGTGCCACAGGCTTGGGAGAAAGACCTGGCAGCCCACTTCCAAAAAACAATCAGCCATTGAGAGCCCTATGAATAGCAGAGAGGCACTGACAATAATGCTTCACCTGTTGTACATAGAGTAAATATGATTGGGACACCAACTCAATGCACCTAACAACATTCTAAAATATAGATTCCAAGGTTCTCCCATACACATATCAAATAAGGATCTGGGGGTGTAGAAATCCATAAATCATAATTTTCACTTTTAAAATTTGATCTACCATTTTGGTGTCAACTCCTGTCCTTAAATATAACAGAAAGCAATAGAGTCCATAGAAGTCCACAGAAATTCCATAGAATTTCCTGAAATCATTATTTTCTTCTATAGTGGCAAAGGAAACTATTCAGTGCAGAGCCAGGTCCAAGTCAAGGTGAGGCACGTGTTTGGGGCACAAAAAAACAACAAGAATGAAAAAAATAATAAAGATTAAAGCAAGATATAGTGCTGCTTCAAGCCTGAAGTAAATTAAGTAATAAATTAGTAACCCTTCAAATAATTAAAATACATAACACTGATTTTATGTTTATTGAAAATATTTATTTTTGCTCATCATGGATATTTTTGGATTAACTATTTTTATACAAATGAATTTAATTTTTTTATCTTAATAACCAAGTTTTTCAGCAACTCTTTAATTTTTACACCAGAGAGAAATATTTCTCCAGCCTCCCATGAGCTCCAGCCCTGCTCGTATGCACCGTACAGAATGAGATTCTGTGCCACATTTATTGCATGGTTAGCATCTAAGCACAATAGGTTGTTGCATTTCTGGAGTAAATATGTTTCTGCCTGGAGAGAGGACTTATAATGCTCTCAAAATTTAATCAGATCAATTATTGTGTAATATAGCCAACTAAACTTATGTTTTCCTGGACTGAGTTTGGAGTGGGAGTGCCATAAAGTATATGTTTTGGTTGATCACTTTTCAAATCAACTAACTAGTGTACTAAATAGGAATAAGGTGGGAGGATGCAGAGAGAAAAAAATTCATGCTCAACTGCATCCAGGTTTTATATATAAAGTAATAATACTGAATCCACTAAATACTAGTTCTCCTCAACAACAGTGCCTTCAACAGTTCTATTTTATTGTTATAAGATGGAAGAGTTTTTCTAAATGAAAGGCTTATGAAGTTCCATAACTAAGAAGAAACTCAAGCCAAGTACTTGATTTTCTATTAAGTATTTGGTGTGTCATATACTCATAGAAGCAGATTTTGTCATATGGGTTCCTTCACTATTGCTGAGTGTCACTAGTGTCTTTATTAGACTAAAACAGCTTGTTTACAACCTACACATGGCTGAGTTGTTTTGAAGATTTTTTTCTTTCTTTCTTTTTTTTTTTTTTTTTTTGCCGTACTGAGGGTTGAACCCAGGGCCTCACACTTGCATGCTTTGCAAGTACTGTACCACTGAGATGCACCCCAAGCCCATTTTTTACTTTTTGAGACAGAGTCTTACTAAATTACACAGACTGCCTCTGGTCTCGAACTTGCGATCCTCTTGCTTCTGCCTCCTGAGTCCTTGGGATTACAGGCAGGGGCCACCAGGCTTGGAGATTGTTTGTTTAAATGTGGCATAGATTTACAGACCAAAAAAGTGGGGAGAAAGTGGAAACATATAAACTCAAAAGTTAGCTTTTTGGGAACAATTAACAAAGCCAGAAAGTGAAAGTAGAAAAAAGGACTAATGACAGAGCAACATGTTGGTGACCATTTATTAAAAGCTTCCAAAAGAAAAGAGCAAGAGTAGATGAGTACTATTAGAATTGGAGATGTTCACCATCGTCTGATCTGGGCATTTTCAACTTCCTCTAAAAATATGTTGCTTCATTTTTCTAGAATGAGATTGTTTTGTCTTTAAAATCATACAAAATACTATGAAAGTTTTTTCTTCAAAAATATATTCATATCCTCATGTCATTGGGAAGATTTTTGGGTTAGGACCTAATGAAAATTGTGTGTGTATCTGTGGGTATGTGTGTGTGTGTGTGTGTGTGTGAGAGTGTGTGTGTGTGTTATAAGGATTATGAGGCCATAGGTTTCATTAATTTTACATAATAATACATCTTCATTTCTCAGAAATATTAAACCTAAAATTGATACTTATATATTGTTTATAACATTGTAGATATTCTCCTACACAATCATGGAGAAATGAACAGAGAGTCTACTTTAGGTCATTTCAAGCTTCATAATTTCAAATGCTTTCTTAAAAGTTCTCTAGGGTTTTGCTAGTTCCATTAACTAAGTGTAGAAAATATTTCAATCATGAATTTCTATGAAATATGAAATATTAGATAATTTATTTTGGCAAAAGAAATAATAAAGTTACAGAAGTTCTACATTACTTAATAATACAGGATTCTTTCTTTTGTATCATGTCTTTTTGGCAATTTAATAAGTAAAAATTAAGACTTCACTTTATATGCTATTTTGACTTGTGGTTTAGTCAAAACTTAACTCTCAAATTTTCACTATAAGGATGGTCCAGAAATACTATCTTTTCTAATATTTTCCCAAAACTTAACTATATTTTATTTTAATAAATCCTTGTTTTACACATTTATTAAACAAATATTGAGAGTGTACCTACCATATAGCAGGGACTGTGTGAGATTCTGAAGACGCAGAGGCAAACAAGAAGTTATTAAAAAAGAATAAATAGTGATAATTAATATTCCAAGTATACACCTCAAGAATTTAGTAGGAAGTTAGAAGACTGCATTAGACCAAAAGAAAATGAAAGA
>VMDO01017091.1:0-45829 GCA_007922755.1 Pedetes capensis | reverse complement strand
TCAGCTTCTGCAATCTGAAATAGATCAAACATGCAATCAAGACATACTGATAATCACTGGTGACTGGAATGCAAAGGTTGGAAACAAAGAAGAAGGCTCAGTAGTTGGAAAATATGGTCTTGGTGACAGAAACAAAGCTGGAGATCGCATGATAGAATTTTGTCAGACCAATGACCTTTTCATTGCAAATACATTTTTTTAACATCATAAACGGTGACTATACACATGGACTTCACCAGATGGAACATACAGGAATCAAATTGACTACATATGTGGAAAGAGATGATGGAAAAGCTCTACACAAAATGTCAAAACAAGACCAGGTGCTGACTGTGGATTAGACCATCAACTTCTCATGTGCAAGTTCAAACTGAAGCTGAAGAAAAATAGAACAAGTATATGAGAGCCATGGTATGACCTTGAGTATATCCCACCTGAGTTCAGAGACTACCTCAAAAATAGGTTTAATGCATGAGACACAAATGACAGTAGACCAGAAGAGTTGTGGCATGACATAAAAGATATCATTCAAGAAGGAAGAAAAAAGTTCTTTAAAAGACAAGAAAAAAAGAGAAGACCAAATTACATGTCAAAAGAGACACTGGACCTTGCCCTTGAACATCAAGCAGCTAAAGCAAAAGGAAGACATGATGAAGTTAAGGAACTAAACAGAAGATTTCAGAAGGCAGCTCGAGAAGACAAAAACAAATATTATAATGACATGTGCAAAGAGCTGGAGGCAGAAAAACGAAAGGGGAAGAACATGCTCTGTGTTTCTCAAGCTTAAGGAAGTGAAGAAAAAATACAAGCCTTGAGTAACAGTAGTGAAAGATTCTACAGGGAAAATATTAAATGATGCAGGAAACATCAAAAGAAGATGGGAAGAATACACAGAGTCATTATATAAGAAAGAATTAGTAGATGACCAACCATTCCAAGAAGTTGCATATGAAGAGGAACCAATGGTGTTGAAGGACAAAGTGGAAGCTGCCTTGAAAGAACTGGCGAAACACAAGGCTCCAGGAATTGACGGGATACCAATAGAGATGTTTCAACAAACAGATGCAACACTGGAGGTGTTAACATGTTTATGCCAACAGGTTTGGAAAACAGCTACTTGGCCAACTGACTGGAAGAGATCCATACTTGTGCCTATTCCCATATAAGGGGATCCAACAGAATGTGCAAACTATTGGACAATATCATTAATATCACACACCAGCAAAATTCTACTAAAGATCATTCAGAAGCGACTGCAGCAGTGTATAGACAGGGAATTACCGGAAAATCAAGCGGGATTCAGAAGAGGGCAGAGACATCAATGACATCAATGCTGACATCAGGTGGATATTAGCCAAAAGAAGAGAATATCAGAAAGATGTCTATGTTTTTTTGACTATGCAAAAGCATTTGATTGTGTGGATCATAACAAATTATGGATAACAGTTCAGAAAATGGGAATACCAGAACACCTAATTGTGCTCATGAGAAATCTGTACATGAACCAGGAGGCAGTTGTTCAAATAGAACAAGGAAACACTGCCTGGTTTAAAGTTGAGTAAGGTGTGTGTCAGGGCTGTATACTTTCACCCTATCTCTTCAATTTATATGCTGAGCAAATATCCGAGAACCTGAACTTCATGAGGAAGAAAATGGCATCAAGATCGGAGGAAGACTCATTAACAACCTGCGTTATGCAGATGACACAACTCTGCTTGCTGAAAGTGAAGAAGATTTAAAACATTTACTGATAAAGATCAAAGATCATAGCCTTCAATATGGGTTACGACTAAACATCAAAAAAAAATCCTTATGAATGGATCAGTGCACATCTTCATAATAAATGGAGAAAAGATTGAGGTTGTCCAAGATTTTGCTTTGCTTGGCTCTATAATCAACACCCATGGAAGCAGCAGTCAAGAAATCAAAAGACGCATTGCTCTAGGAAAAGCTGTGGCAAAAGATCTCTTTAGAGTATTGAAAAGCAATGATGTCACATTGAAGACGAAGGTGCGTCTGACTCATGCCATGGTATTTTTCAGTGGCATCATATGGTTGTGAAAGCTGGACATTGAACAAGAGAGACAGAAAAACAATTGATGCTTTTGAATTGTGGTGCTGGAGACGTCTATTGAATATACCATGGACTGCCAAAAAGAACCAACAAATCTGTCCTAGAAGACGTGCAACCAGAGTGCTCCTTGGAAGGAAGAATGGCCAAACTGCGTCTTACATATTTCAGACATGTACTCAGGAGAGAGCAATCCCTGGAGAAGGACATCATGTTTGGGAGAGTGGCAGGTCAACGCAAAAGAGGAAAACCCTCCACCAGATGGATTGACACAGTCTCTGCAACAATGGGCTTAAACATAAATAAGATCGTTTGCCTGGCACAGTATCAGGAAGTGTTTCGATCTGCTGTACATAGGGTCACTATGAGTTGGCCTCGACTCGACAGCACCTAACAACAACAACAACTCTATTACAAGAGTCAATAAATTATTAAACATAGGTTAATTTTATTGGATATATATATATATATATACATATATATAAATGAGTTATACAGATTTGAGGTTTTTTTAATTATTAAGTTATTACCAGATAAATATTAGTTCCCCCACATATCTGTCAACTTGTTGTGCTGTAGGGGCTTGCATGGTGCTGTGATGTTGAAAGCTATGCCCCTGGCATCTCAGTTACCAGCAGGGCCATTCATGGTGTATAGGATTCAACTGAGCTTCCAGACTAGGACAGACAAAGGAGAAGGACCCAGCAGCCCACTCCTGAAACAATTAATCATTGAAAACCATATGAATAGTAGAGAAACACTGTCAAATAAAGTGCCAGAAAATGAGCCACACAGACTGGAAGACATTCAAAACACAACTGGGGGAGATTTGTCTCCTCAAAATAGAATTGACCTTAATGATGGAATAAATCCCCTGAGACCTCCTTTTACTGATGTGGCATGACTCAAAATGAGAGGAAACATAGTGACTGCAATAGTGGCTTCAAATATAAAAAAGACCATGTGCATGGCACAGTGTTGAGTTGCTATGAGTCAGACCCAACATGATGGCACCTAACAACCACCACAAATATTATTTATTGCTATAGTGAGACAGGGTTCACCATAAATTATTTTCCCATTTGTTCCTACATATATCATATTTTTCAAGATTGTTGGACTCAGAACTCCTTTGCAATCTTAAAAATTATTGAAGATCGCAAAGAGCTTTTATTTATGTGAGATTTATCTTTAAATATTTATAGCATTAGAGATTGAAATGGAGAAAATTTTAAAATTTTTTAATTTTTAAATAAAAGTAATAAACTTATTACATGTAACCATAAATAACACATTTTAAGTGACGAATGTGTTTTTAAAAGTAGTGAGAATAGTAACACTGTTTTCCATTTTTGCTGATTTTTATTTATTTACTTATTTATTCATTTTGCAGTACTATAGGGCTGAACCCAGGGCCTTACCCATATTTTGCCAATGTTCTATCACTGAACTACATGCCCAACCTTGTTTTAATTTATTTTTTATCTTGAGACAGGATCTTGCTACTTTGTGCAGGCTTCCTCTGACCTTGAACTTGCAATCCTTCTACCTCCACCTCCCAAGTTGCTATGTGTCACTGTGCCTGGTTATTGATCTCTTTAATGCTTGGCTTAGGGAAAGGTAACTAGATCCTCATATCTCCTTATAAATATGTAGTTGGCAAGAGATGTGGATCTCATAGAAGCTTGAGGAAAGTGTCAGGGATTACCAAGTGCTTTGCGAACACATTTTGAGAATAACATATAGATATAAGTGCTAAAATAAAAGACTTCTTCCCATGAAAAGGAAATGAACATGAAAGGAATGTTGTTATGCATGATTTTTGAAATTCTTGTATGTGTTCTTATTATTAAATATTATTTTAAATTATCTATCAGCTAAGAATTCAATCAAATTTGCTTCAATTTTATTGAAAATAAATGATCTGAAGTCACATAAATTGCAAATAACTTTGGTACTCAATCTGAGAGTCATTCATTTTCTCAATAGTTAGGATCGTTTGCAGTATTAAACAAATGATAATTACAGATATTATTCTTTTTCTTACATTCACTTAGTTTGGTTTTTTTAACTCAGAAAGGATTGGAAAAATTGAAGTGTTGTCAATTTTGGTACAACATTGGTAACTTAGAATTTTAAACTGAAATGATTCTATGTAATCATAATACTTTCTGTGTGTGTGTGTGTGTGTGTGTGTGTGTGTTTCCTTCTCTAAGAGCTAGAGCTGCATATATTTATTATATTCATGGAAAATGTCAAATCAATCATCTAAATCAGCTAGACTCACTTAAAAAAGAAAATTCAACAAAATTCATTAATATTCATTTTGATGACAACCACTCATTTGGGATTTCTAATTCTTAACTAAAGAAGTAATAAGCTTGAGAGGTAAAGATAAATCACATGTATGGATGAGTTTACTTTACTTTTAAAATCCCTTTCATTCATATTCACCTGGATTTCTCTCAATTGGGATGAATTTTTAGACAATAATTTGTTAATGGAATAAAAATTATCACTATATGTCATTCTAGAATATATCTACATTCAGATATAATTGCCAAATGACATAGGTTCCTACCAAAATTTTACATTAATACAACTATTTAAAAGATGAGGAGGGAACTCAAACATCCTGTTGTGGGTTTGTGGCAACTCAGTTAAAGGAGGCTGCATTGACAGAAATGTTCAATTTTCACTTGAAGAATTTGCCTTCTTAATGGTTTAATAGAAAATACCCCATTTAAAAACTGAGGTTAATAAGGGTCTTTTCTTTTAGAAAAGGGAGGACAGTGTAATTTTGAAAAGAAGTGGGAGAAAGTAGGGCTAGCATTCATACCCTGACCTTAGCTGGATTTTCAGACAAATGGCTTTTGGAAAGGAGACATGTTGAAGTAGAAGGTCAGGCATCTGAGTCCCTTAAAATTATCTTCCATGTGCTCATTGGTAACTTTTGTGTATACCCAGAAACACATTGACCCTAATTGGCAGAGTGTTATTCTATAGCACAAGATGTGATCCTTCACATGAATGACTTATGGTGGAAAATGCAGACAAATGAAACATGCAAGTGAATAGACACCAAAACAAACCATATCTAGAGTAAAGTGTGTGGCATGGGCGGTGCCAGCTCAGGGAGAACATAGGTGGAAGCTTTCAAGCGAGGTTCAGGGGTCAAAAGCGTTTTTAGTCCGAAAAGATGCTCAATGTGGCTGGAACAGAAATGGAAGGGACAGGAACAGCTCTACAGGGAAGGGGGCAACAGGAAACAGGTGGGCAAGGACCATGATGGAGAATACAATGAAACTAGATCCCAAGAAAACCCTCAGGTTATATGAAGACAAAATTTTATTCTAGAGCAAATGGGAGCCACTGACGGTTTTCACAGGTAAAGAAAATCATCATATTTATGGACTCTCACTTGTTCAACAGATAGAATGACTAACCACAGTACCAGCTACCAATCAATACTTTCTCGTTTCAAGTTTTTTGCTTTTTCCACTTCTTGGAAGTTCTTCCTAACTCTCCCTAGGAGAATTTATTTTTTATAAAAAGCATTCTAACCATAATGACTTCATAATATTAAACATACAACAAAAGTAAAGCCCTCAAGCAAAAGATGGGTCTTTTTCTACTGACCTACAAAGGAAATTTTCTCTTTTCCTTCAGGATATGTTGTTGTTATTGTTAGGTGCCATGAAGTCAGTATCCGACTCATTTGGAATTGCCTTTGGAGTGGATTGCCAGGTCCTTCTACCATTTTTGCGGTGCTGGGAATTGAACTCTGGACCTCAGAGACTACAGTGCAGTGCTCTACCAACTGAGCTAAATCCCAGCCCACATTGTTTATTCTTTCTGCAGCACTGATCTAGGCCCAACCTAAACACTCAACATATTTTGCTAAATTTTAGGTCAGCCTTAATAAAGCTTTAAATAATATTATTTAAATGTAGAGACTGGATCCACAGCATTGTGGGTGAATCACTACTAGACACTGTAATTATTGTTTTGCACTTGATATTATTGGTGAACTTACCCATTATAGGGGCTGGGGTTTAGCTCAGTTGGCGGAGAGCTGCTCCATATTCCTGATGATCCAGGTTTGATCCCCAGCAACACAAAAATGGGAGAAGGATGCAGCAGTCCACTCTTGAAACAATCCTGAAATAATCAACCATGGAAAACCCTATAAGTGTTGCTATGAGTCAGACATGACTGATGGCACCTAACAGCAACAACAACAGCCCTTTATAGTGTACTCCAGAAAAAATAGATATTTTCCTGAATGACTCATTAAAGTTCATATTACCTTTTCTTAACCCATGAACATACAGTGTCCTATTTTTGGACAGTAGCTCATTCACTATAAGAAAATGTTCACAACACTGTAATTTTTGAGACTATCCATGATAGCAAGCAGTTGGCAGGAGATAAGACTGAGATATAGATTGGTAACAAGCACGTGTGAGTGAGTCTGATATAAATTCTGAGAAAAAATAATTGGTGATTTCATTACTGTCCTAAAAATAGGATGATGTGCATTAAGAGGTTAAAATTACTTTCAGTAAAATTTTTTAGAATAAGCGCTAATTGGAATGTCTAGTTAACATGAGCTCATTTATGATGTATATAATGTAAAGGATTTTGAATGATGCCCTCTGAATTAACCATAAAACTTCTGGTGGGGAGACACAAGTTATTCCACTCTTTCCTAACCCACTCCCAAGAGTTCATTTAAATGAATATTTACAATCAGTCTCTTAAAAAAAAAAAAAGACTTGATTTTATTTATTGGGTGCAATGAAAAGAAGGAAACAGAATGCTAATTCCCCCAATCTTGCATCCTTGGTACAGGGACAGGGCATTTTCATGAATGGAGTATAATCCTTGGGATAAGTATGGCTGGTGATCAATACAGTGTTGACACTCCAGCATCATCCTTACCAAAGATAATTGTGGCTATAAAAGCCACGCATGAGGTTCGTTTGATTAGTCCCCTGAACAAGCAAAGACTTGCACTATGTGAGTCTTCTCAAGAGCAGAGGTTTGTCCCTGGTTGGTCTGTCTTGTCTGTGGATGCTTCATTAAAAGAGGGAATTCCCTCTTGCAAGAGCTCTTTTGAGAAACAAAGCTTAGAAACTTCTGGAACCAAAACATTACAATCATGTCAGCCATATCCAGTACAAATTTGATGCTTCTTTCTTATGAGTTCATGAACACACTTGATACTTATTCACCTGATGTGGTGGCACACACCTGTAATCCCAGAGACTCAGGAAGTGGAGGCAGGAGGATTGCAAGTTTGAGACCTGAGGAAGACTGCATGATTTAGCGAGACCCTGTCTCAAAAAAGTAAAAAAATGGGCTGACAGTGCAGCTCAGTGGTCCAGGATTTGCAAAGCATGTAAGTGTGAGGCCCTGGGTTCAACCCCCAGTACTGCAACAAAACAAAACAAAACAAAACAAAACAAATTTTCCTGTTGTCATCACCCAAAGTGAAATGATTGTAAAAGAAATGAAGAAACTCTTTACTCATTTATTATTTTCCCTTGTTTTTATTGTCATGTTTTTATTCTGATCTCAGTTGAGACCTCTTAAACTAGCATTGATTACCTATAGATTAAAACATTTTATTGTATTTATTTATTTTTTAGTACTCGGGGTAGGGGGTTGAACCCAGGGACTCACACATGCATGCTAGGCAAGTGCTCTACCACTAGCTACACCCCTTGCCTGTTTTTTTATTTTTTGAGTTAAATTCTTGCTAATTTGCACAGGCTTCTGGCTTGAACCCGTGATCCTTTTGCCTCAGCCTACCAAATTGCTGGGTTTATAGAAGTGCACCATAGCACCTGGCCTGGATTAAAATACTATTGCCAGATCAAAGGGCAAATGTGTAGGACTATTTTCCTGGAATTAATTCTGAAGAGGAGAAAACTTCCAAGCTTCTTTATTCTTTTCCTCTCTTTTCCTTTTTCTTTCTTTCTCTTTCTTTCTTTCTTTCTTTTCCTTCTTTCTTCCTTTTTTTGGCAGTACATACTTTGCAAGAGCTCTACCACTGGGCTGCACCCCCAGCCCATTTTTATTTTTTATTTTGAGTCAGGATCTCATTAAATTATGTAGGCTGCCTAGGGCCTTGAACTTGAAATCCTGCGGGTTCTGCTTCCAGAGTCCCTAGGATCTCTTTCAAGCTTCTTAAGGTGTATAAATGATATATATTAAGAATTATAGCTAATGGGATAAAAATAACTTTACCAAAGCCATCTTCATAAGGATTTAGGGATAGTGATAAATATAATAAATGACCTTCAACTGTACCATACCATTATAATCCATATGAAATCTGAATTAGCACCAAAGTATAAGAAAAGTAAAGAGAGGTATTTCACAGAATGATAACAAAGAACCTAAAGGCTTGTTATACCTGGTAATCAAATGCGCTCTTGTACATACTGATAATATTGCAGTATTTTTGTCTTTTGGTCAATTTGGGCATTACCTGGTGAAATCACCTCTGTTGGCCCTCCTTATTTCCTTCTTGAATTTTTAGCTCTTGGTGTTTCCTTTTGTGTATTATCATTGTATTAATCAAACTAAGGGTCAGAGAAATTACTTTCTTGCATGCTCATGGAGATATGATTCTGAGATTTAGTTTGACATTTCCATCATTTCAAGTGGATTCTATGAGAAGGCATGTAGTGTTGTTGTCTACAGTTGAATTTGTGGTCTTTCCATTCTGTGGTCTCATGTCTTATTTCCTTGGTTAATAAACCACTCACCAAGCCCAGGACCTTCTTTCTTCCACCCAGTTTCTTATTGGGTATATTAAAGTCATTTCAGTTGTACAAATATTTAGAAGGCTAGATTTAAGATAATTTAGGTAAAACAAAATCATTGACCTCAAAGATCTCAAAACTTGGCAGACGGTTTTGATACACAGTAAAGTTATGTCCTAAAATCCATATAAAAATTAATTCCAAATATAAGGTACTGATCATATCTAGTATAGAAGATAAAGAAAGACTTACTGGAGTGAGAAGATAGTGTTTTAACTTGTCTCTATGAGGGAAAGGAGGTAAAGTATATGAATGAGTTCCTTTGTGGAATTGTCTCAATTACAGCACCAACTATAACTGGAAGATAGAAATCATGTACATATTACAGATTATGAAGGAGAGGATTAGAGAAATTAAGTAATTTACTGATGGTTACAGAGCAGATAAGTGAGGAATTGAGTCAAGAAAACAGGACTCCAGAGCCTAGCTCAGCTCTCTACTGTGCTATGCTGCCTTCACATGTTGGATGGAAAGAAAGTTTCAGAAGAACAAAAGCACAGGATTGAGCTGGATGAGCAATAAGATTTAACTGGGTTGTATGGGAATTGAGGGAATGTGTAGGAAACAATATTGGGAATGTATGCTTGATCTGTTTATGCTAAATGGTCTTGAATACCAGAACGAAAATACTTATTTATGGCCAATGAGGGCTGGGGCTTAGCTCAGTTGGTAGAGTGCTGCTCTGTGTGTTCTGAGGCCCTAGGTTTGATCCTCAGCTTTGCAAAAAATGGGAGAAGGACCTGGCAACTCATTCTTGAAACAATCAGCCATTGAAAACCCTATGAGTAGCAGAGAAGTACTGATGTAATGCTGGGTATGGCACCATGTCAGGTGTGTTTCATCTGTTGTATATAGGGTTGCTATGAGTCAGACCAACTCAACAGCACCTAACAAGGACATGGCCAGTGAAGAGCCTCTGCCTTGATGGTTGAGAGCCATGGATAAAGAAAAATAATCTGGTATTAGTGCCCAGGATGAACAGGGAAGAGAACACTCTCTCCCTGCTTTGAAACTCTAGTTCAAAAATAAGAAAATAGAGCTTAAGCAATTTGAAAGTAGTGAAGATTAATGGAGAGAGAGAAAAAGCTCAAGAAATATTTTGGAGATAGAATCTACATTTGTTCTGGATGTCATGGCACATGCCTATAATCCCAGTGACTCAAGAGGCTGAGGCAGGAGGATCACAAGTGTGAGGGCAGAGGAAGCCTGTGTAATTTAGCAATACTCTGTCTCAAAATAAAATATAAAAATGGGGCTGTGGGCGCAGCTCAGTGGTAGAGCGCTTGGCTAGCTTGCATGAGGTCCTGGCTTTAACCTCTCAGGGGTGAAAAATAAAAAAGGAATCTACCTGATTTCCAGAATTTAAGCAAATTGAATTGAAAATGACTCACCTGTTATAAACATAAAGGTCTGGAAAAAATGGAATTTGCATTACCTGCAAACCAGAGATATCTCTCCTTTGGGGAGAAAGTAATAAATTGATGTATGATATGCTGAATTTATGGCTCAGAGAGAGGATCTAGGGAGTAACAAACAATAAATAGCTGTGCTGGGTTGGGGGTGTAGACTTACACTTATACAAATGGAAATGATGGTGGAGGCTGGGCAGGAAATGAAACTATTGAGAGAGAGAAGAGAGGAACTTAGGACCTCACCACAATTAGGAGGTAGTTGCTGGTTACACTCCCTAAACACAATAGGAACACCGCTCAAACATTATTAATCTTCATCCAGATTCTGCAAGGAAAAATTTGCTTTCGTACTTGTGGATGTCACCCATTTACTACAATTACATACTCCAAAGTACACATTTCAATTGGTAACACTGCTTTATTATTTAGTCATCTTTTGAGCCTTAGTTTTTTTTCTGCTTTAATAATAATTTGTGGTGCCAAGCATAAAAATGAATCCCTTTAAACATGGTCATCTACATGCAGAATGAAAGCTGACCCCCATCTCTCAATATACACGAGAGTTAACTCAAAATGGATAAAAGATCTCAACATAAAACCAGAAACTTTAAAACTTATAGAAGGCAAGATAGGCAACACACTCCATCATACAGGCTTAGGAAAGTATTTCCTTAATAGGACCCCAATTGCTCAAGAAATTGCAACAAAAATAGATAAATGGGATTACATGAAATTAAAAAGCTTCTGCACAGCAAAAGACACAATTAACAGAGTCAAGGAAACCCCCATGGAATGGGAAAAAATCTTCGCATTTTATACATCTGACAAAGGTCTAATTACTAGAATTTATAAGGAACTCAAGGGAAAAAAAAACCCAAAAACCAAACAACCCAATACACAAATGGGCAAAGGAACTGAGTAAACAGTTCTCAAATGAAGAGGTCCATAAAGCCATGAAACACATGAAAAAGTGCTTAATATCCCTAGCCATTAGGGAAATGCAAATCAAAACAATGCTGAGATTTCACCTTACACCAGTAAGAATGGCCAAGATCAATAAAACAAACAACAACAAATGCTGGCGAGGTTTCGGGGAAAAGGGAACACTTTTACATTGTTGGTGGAGCTGTAAATTGGTCCAACCACTATGGAAATCAATATGGATGTACCTCAAAAAACTAAAAATAGATCTACCATATGACCCAACTATAACACTATTGGGAATTTACCCAAAGGGAGATGAGTCATCATACCACAGAGACACCTGCATCTCCATGTTCAATGCAGCACTTTTCACAATAGCAAAGATATGGAATCAACCAAAGTGCCCTTCAACAGAAGAATGGATTAAAAAACTATGGTATATATACACAATGGAATACTATTCAGCAATCAAGAAAAATGAAATAGGGTCATTCGCAGCAAAATGGATAGAATTAGAGAAAACTATTTTAAGTGAACAAACACAAGCTCAGAAAGAGAAACACCACATGTTCTCACTCATATATGGGAGCTGAATCAAAATTATAAGAAGGAAAAATCCTATTCAAAGGTCAGATCAAAATAAAAGGGGGAAAAAAGATAAGACTGGTGTCAATATAAAAGGTCTAGAAAAATGCATGTAATTGTTCTAACAAGATAAAAACAAAGATCACTACAGGGAAAGTTTCTATCTTAAACAGAACTGGAACCTAAGGACATATGGAAAAATATTACCAAGTAAAAGATAGAGAAGACTTAGATGGGGAGGGTGGGAGGGGGGAAGCATAGGGGAGGGTAAGGGGTAACCTATATGAATAATGTACATCAAAATGCATATATAGAAATGTCACAATGAAAACTATGTCAGAATGAATCACATTAAGGTGTACATTAAAATTTTCCAAAAAAATGAATCCCTTTGAGAGTACAGCATGTTTAATATGTATTTAATACTGAGCTTCATCAAAGATGATTAGACATATGTTTTGGTTTTTATTCCTGACTTCAAAGTATCTTACACTTGTTTTAGCTTCCTGTTAGATTCAAGGCTTTTTTTAAAAAAAACTCACTGACAATAATGAGCAAAGGATGGGGAGAAATTATAAAAAGGAGACATTGGAAGCTGGGCACAGTGGCTCCTGCCTGTGATCCCAGTTACTCAGGAGGCACAGGTAAGAGGATCTCAGGTTTGAGGCCAGAGGCCGCCTGTGTAGCTTAGCCAGACCCTATCTCAAGATAAAAAATTTAAAAATGGTAGAGTACTTGCAAAGAACATGCAAGGTCCCTGGTTCATCTTCCAAGTACTGGGGGAAAAAAAAGAAAAAAGGAAAAGAAAAAGAAAAAGAAAAAAGAAAAAAAAAGAAAATTCAGTTTAACAATATTGTTTGTAGTTTCTCTGTTTTTTCTTTCTCTTTTCTTTTATACATATTATTCTTTTAAATATTAGGACTTAGTGATGTGTTTTAAGAAGCATCCAATTCTGTAAAAACCTATTAAACACAATTTAAAAGAACTGATTTATATTTAAAGAGAAGTATTTGTTTGTAAGTTTATTTGGCATATCTTGCTTAGTATATGTAAGCTTTTTCCCGCAAATCCTTATTTTCTAGGGAGAGATATAGTATTCAAACTTGTCAAAGGACAAAATTATAGTGTGTTAATTTACAGATCTTAATTGGCTTTATTTGTGATTCCATAATCAGGCAGCACTTCATTCCACAAAAAGAATTAAGTATCCCAATGAGCTAAGCAGAACTTGGTTTTAGAGAGAGAAAAGGGCTAAGGAAAGCAGAAAGAATGAACGAAAAGTAGAGTGGTCATTTCAAAGATACTTTCCTTAAAAGGCAGGAAGAGGGAGAGGGAACAATAGAAAAATAATTAGATTGTTGTTGTTGCTAGGTGCTGTGGAGTCGTGTCTCATAGCAACCCTCATAGAGTTTTCAACGGCTGATTATTTCGGAATTGCTTCAGGGAGTGGAATGTCATGTCCTTCTCCTGAATAATTAGATTACTTCAGGTTATTTTTTCTGTAAGGATCAAAGTAGAGAGAACATTATCATGCTGATTGAAACTGGTCTCACTGGGAAATTTGGGTATTATCTTTCTCTTCTGATTTTAGGTCAGGTAGCTTCAGTATGGTGACATAGAACTTCACTCTGGAACTCTATTTTGATTTTCAGTGTGATCTATTGGTGTACAGTGCAAAAGCCTAGTCCAAAACAATGGCCTCTTGTAATTTTTATATAAGAGGCTTGAAATAACAAAAACATAAAGCAACCTCAGTGGAAACAATTCTGGTTTGATGGTATTGGCCCTTCCATTTCTGAAACCTTGCTTAGTACCTCACAACCTGCACTCTCTACCACACCTGTCTATTTTCCAAACTTTTCCACCTTTGGCCTTTGCTTGGTTTATCCAGAAGTTTTCTTTCAACATTTCTTCCTGCTTCCAGAGTAAGCATCTTTCTGAACAGGTGCTATTAACTTTGGTTCTTAGTTTTGTAATCTAGGTCCTCTTTTTATTCAGTACTTCCTCAGAATCTTTTCATGACCAGTTTTCTTTAGGGCTGGATCTCAGCTATTCTGGCCTTGGTACTGGCCTCCATTCAGAATGACCCTACTCAAGAAACTTAACATCTCTCATTTCAAGTGTAGGGTAGGAGTAAAAAAAAAAATCTTTTTTCCTCTACTCATGTTGCAGTTGGGGCCATGTAAGTTAGACTAACAACCAGACGACAGATTAATAAAAGAAAAATAAAAATTCATTAACTTGTACATTACATGTAAACATGGGTGCACCAGGGTTGAGCAAAACAGAAGCGATTCACGTGGGGATTGTATTAGCATCTTAGCAAGTGAAAAATAAATTTCTAGGAAAGTGATAAGTAAAAGGAAAAGGACTCAGAGCTTTTAGAGGTGGCAAATGGTGGAAAGGCACATATATAAGGAAATAGTACATAAGGGCTGGTTTTATTAAGATTTGTTGCATAGATCCTTCTGGTGCTGTCTGGGCTGATAAGGGTCTGGAGTTGTATGGTGATTAACTTCTATGCTTCTTGGAAAAGAATGGGAGAGGGACACCTTTACCACTTTAAATTCTCTTTTAGGCATATAGGGGAATGTAGAAAGCTTTCCTTATATCTGCTTCTTCTCAAGGGCCTCCTGCCCAAAGAATTCTTATACTAAATTTGCACGTTTGGAGATGGCATAGCCTGTTACCCTTTACAGGCTATCAGCTAGGACTTGAGAGTTCCTACTAGTTGAATATGAATGATAAAATGTGTCTGCAACTACATATAAATTAATGGAAAGATCATATTTGGGCACATTAAGTTTACTTATACTAACTTTTCAAGATTATAGTTATTATCTAGACAAGTATTTTCTAATATTCCTTGATTTGAAAAGAATCATCTGGGAAGTATGGTAACATAACTAAAATCTCTCCTAAAAATTTTTAATTCAGTAGTTATGGAATGGGGCTTTGGATTTTTTTATTTTTATTTTTTCAGTACTGGGGGTTAAACTCAAGGCCTTACACATGGTGGGCAAGCTGAGGCTACCAAGCAGCACCCCAGCTTAACTTCTTTATTTTGAGACAGGATCTTGCTAAGTTACCCACACTGCCTCTGGCCTTGAACTCTAGATCCTCTTGCCTCAGCCTCTGGAGTTATAAGGATTTCAGTCTATGCACTAAGGTGCCTGGCTGGATTTTATCTTTTTAACCCTAACCCCAATTCCTTGCTACTCAATATATAAACTGTGTACCGGTAGTATTGACATCACTTCGGAATTTGTTAGAAATGCATATATACATACCTATTTGGGAGAAGGACCTGGCAACCCCCTCCCAAAAATCAATCTGCCATTGAAAACCCTATGAACAGCAGAGAAGCACTGACAATAGTGTTTCCCCTGTTGTACAGAGGGTCGCTATGAGTCGGATACCGACTCGACGGCACCTAACAACAACAACAACAATACATACCTACATACATACATATTGGCTACTGTTTGAGGATCCAGTTGTATCTTTTTCTCAAGTGGAATGTGTGAGTCTGCACCATGCCCTGAGTACCCCCAGCAGGGGCCACACAAGAGTGTTCCGAGGATGTGGCCTTGACTAGGTCTTACTAAGCTGCGCAGGCTGCTCTGGTCTCTAGGTGGATCTTCCTCCCTTAGGCTCCTAGGTCGCTGGGATGACAGGCATGTGCCATGGCACTTGGCTCTATTTAAATGGATTTAGATGACAAGACATAGAAAGTTCCAGCGTTTTTCTAGGAAGATAGCACTATACATCCACCTGCTTTCTAGTTGTCCCTGCAAAGCAGCAGGACAGGGCCAGGTGCCTGCAGCTCCACCCAGAAGCGACTATTTAACATGGGATGCTGCTTGAAGCCAGGAGTCGGGGTAGGACCCTGACTTACCGCACTACACTGGGAAGGAGCCCCAGCCTGTCTTCTGGTCCCCCCTCTTACAGAGTGAAGTCCCAGGACTGCAGTACATGTGTGTTTCCATCTTATTGAAAGAGTTGATTTATGCTCCTCACTCATCCTAGGGTAACATACATTCACTGTAGAACCAATGCCAGTCTCAGGTTTTTAGTGTGCTTTGCCACTGATACTTTGTTTTTGTTTTTGTGATGGCATCTCCCCACATTGCCCAGGCTGTCCTTGAACTCCTGGGCTCAAACCACCCCAGTCCTCCCACATCAGGCATGCAGCTGTCACAGCCAGCTCTTTACGGCCGATTTTTAAATTTTTATTTATTTATTTATTTATTTACTTACTTACTTACTTACTTACTTATTTAGTATGAGGGGCTGGGATTTAGCTCAGTTGGTAGAGCATCACTCTGTAGTCGCTGAGGTCCCAGGTTCGATTCCCAGCACTGCAAAAATGGGAGAAGGACATGGCAATCCACTCCTGAGGCAATCCCAAAACAGGAAGCCATTGAAAACCTTATGAGGGTCACTGAGTCGAGCACAACTTGATGGCACCTAACAATAACAACAAGAGGTTGAACTCAGGGCCCTGCACATGCTAGGCAAGTGCTCTGCCACTGAGGTCGAGGTGCACCTCTGGCCCCCTTTTAATTTTATTTCTTATGTTGAGCAAAGGTGTTGCTAAGTTATACACCCTGCCTCTGACCTGAAACTTTTGGTCCTTTTGCCTAAGTCTCTGGAGTAGCTGGGATTATAGGAGTGCTCACTCAGCTTGCAGCTGAATTCTAATGTGCTTCTGGTTAGTTGGAGTATATCCTTGGCTTGCCTTGGGTAAACAATCTCCCCAAGTGACCATAGCCCACTTTTGTGACTACCCAGACCTCATTTCATGTCATCCTGCATATCTTCTTTCTCCTGTGCTCCAAATTCATATATTGAGGTGCCTAAGAAATCCTCCTTTGGATGTCTCTGAGAAATCTGAACCCATGGGCAACATAGAACTCACACTTTTAGCCCCTGATCTGTTTGCCTTTAGTGCATGATATCCATACAATTACACATGCTGTTAACCGACACTCTCTCTTCCTCCCCTCTTGTTATATTTTCAATGTTTCTCCCAAAATTCACGTTGAAATCCTAAATTCTAAGGGGATAATAGGAGGTAGGAGTTGTTGGGGAGTGATTAGATTCTGAAGGGAGAGCCCTGATGTGTGCCCTTGCAAAGAAACTACAGAGAGCCACCTAGCACCTTCTACCATGTGAGGACCCGGGAAGAACATGCCATATATGAAATGGCCCTCACCAGACTTGGAATCTACCAGCACCATGGTCTTGGACTTCCCAGGTCCAGAACCATGAGAAGTAAATTTCTGCTGTTTATAACCTATTTAAAGTAAAACAAATGAATATACTCATGGATTTATGAGATAAAGAGCAGGAAAAAAAAGTTTTTATATAGCCATAGAAGGGCAGAAAGAAGAGGTTTTGGTGATGATACATAGGTTATATATATATCTCACCTCTCAAAATACAAGCACTGGATAATATTAACCACCCATTGTCATCGCTACATTTTTTGTCATAATCATCATCATTTTTATATTTAAAAAAAACAAAATTATAACAAATTTAGTTTAAAGATCATGATTGGCCTGATTTTGTGATTTTAGATTCATGCAATGCTGTATAAAATAACATCTTATAAAATGTAATAAGTGTTACAATGAGCTAAGCAGAAGAGGGTGGTTTCATAGAGATGACCTGAAGAAAGCAGAAATAAAGAGCTGACTGGTCATTTTAGAGTTAATTCTCTTGTAAGATGAAGACAGAGAGAAAAAACTAAAATAGAGTAGGGTAGGGTAGCAACATCTGCTCTACAAGAGTGTCACTGCCCTCTAGATAGATCTGTCCCACAACTCCAGCTCCTCAAGGAGAGCTAGGCCACCTGCCCATCTGAAGCACACACAAGGCTGCTTGGGGATAAATCACAGAGGGAAGTGATAGTTTCAGGGACTGTGAATTCTAAGCCTCACAGCCCATGGCAATAAGATGAGTTTGAAGATGCAAAGACCACAGAGATTTAACCCACTCCTTTCTTATTCCTGTCCCCCTATACTCTGTCCTCAGGTGAATTGGGGTATCCTAAAAGGGTACTAGAATTATAGGATTATTGTTACAAACATACACATAAATAATGAAATAAACGAAATGAAAAGGACAGTTGAGCAATTCAACAGAAAATTCAATTAATGAATGTAGTCTTAAGTCTCCCTTTATTGTTACTGGTAAGAGTTTTTCTTCCTATCTTTGATCTAAATAAATGTGCCAGGTTTTCACTTTATCTTTTTGAACACAGATAGAAAAGGAGTCATACTGAATATCCTCACAAAGAATCCAGTTGGGAATCTTGCATCAGTCAGTTAGTGCAGGGAATTTGCTTCACCTCAGGAAATAATAATTGTCTTTAATGACTTCAACCTAAGAACACTTTGCAGGTTTAAAAATAAAATCACAAAATCTTTAACCATTTTCTAGGCAGTATTTTTGTTTTTGTGTTATTGTTGTTGCACATAGATATAAACAAGGGGTTAAGTTTTCTTTAAAAGTTAAGTTGTCATTGGAAATATGGGTGTGTTTGAAAAATGTAACAAAATACATCCAGCACATCTGGGATCCATACTATGGAGGGGTAGGATAAAGAAAGGGCAACTATTGTCCAAACTACAATGTGTATAAAACCGTTTAAGGGCTCAGTGGGGATTTTTGATTAACTAAGATGATGTCATGGAATCATAGGGTTTGGTAAGGGAGATTTTCTTACGTTAAACATTTTGGAAAATAACCTCAATAAAAATATAAGAGTTTATATTATCCTTCCCATTTTATGGACAAAGAAAAAGTTGGCTTCCAAAAACAAACAAAGAACAAGACACACACACAACAAAGAGCACAGTAGGTCTTGAAGGTGCTCCAGAAAGCAGGCAAGCAGAACAGAATGAGAAATTTAAAGCTGTGTTCCACACACAGAGGTGCTGTTTCTCATATGAGCAGCAACTGTACAGAGATTTATAGCACACACAGGGTGGGAGGAGCTCATTAAATCCTCAAAAACTAGAATGAATTTTAAGAGCCACAGGAATTGTTTATGGAGAATCTTAAAGCAGAAATGTCAAACAATTGTAGTTAGGGAAGTGAAAATACTCAGTACTTATTTCCTGATAAAAGAGTTCCTGATAAAAGAAACTAAAAGTTCTACCAAATATCATATAATAGAAGTCAATTTACAGCAAAATCCCTGAGGGGAGGGGAGGGGAGAGAGAGAGAGAGAGAGAGAGAGAGAGAGAG
Organism: Pedetes capensis; assembly: GCA_007922755.1. Taxonomy (NCBI): domain Eukaryota; kingdom Metazoa; phylum Chordata; class Mammalia; order Rodentia; family Pedetidae; genus Pedetes; species Pedetes capensis. Next base: position 26,741 of record VMDO01017091.1, on the reverse strand, counting down.
AGAGAGAGAGAGAGAGAAACTTGACATACAAATCTTGAGGTTAGAATATAACCATATAACCTTTTCCTTAGTTTGAAACAATGTTCCTTAGTTTGAAGGAAATGGCAGAAATGCACATTACTTATAAGGTTTGGGGCATATACATAATAACACTCACTAAAACATAATTTTTTTTCTCATGCTGTAGTATGGATTTTGTCAATATCAATGTTCTTACAAAGAAAAGGAAGAATCATTTTAAGTATAGAAATTGAGTGAAATTAGGGATGGAGACATAGCGCGGCACTAGAATGTTGACTTAGCATACACAAGGGCCCTGGGGTCAATCTCCACCCTTATTATCAGGGTCAGGGGAGAGAGAAAAAGGGAGAAATTAATTGACTGAAACTACCAACAATTTAAACCGAGATTTAACCCAGAGTGATGAGAAGGGCAAGTCATCCTCCAACACTTCCCTGAAAGAAACCTTGAGAAGCAATTCCTGTTTGGGTTTGCAGCTTCTTAGTCTTGCTTTTCTCAAAGCAAGTTGAATTTGCCTGTATTTTAAAGGTTGTTCCCAGTATGTTGATTCTTTTTACCTCATATAATTTCAGTTTTAATCTGTTTCCAATTTCACAAGATACTACATTACATATTCATATTGTAGATAATTCAAATACTTTGTATGTCCTCAATGCATAATTAACCCATGACTTCCTATTATGGTTTCTGACATACTTTAATTAGAATTTAGAATTATTGTAATAATTCTACTTCAAGTTTTTTGTGTAAAAGACTTTAACTTTTATAGAAAAAGGTATTCAGAATATGACTTTACATTGTAAATATATGCCAACATAAAAAACAAAATTTGCATCAAAGTTAAAAATTTGTAGGGCATTGCCAGGCACGGTGGCACAAGTCTATAATCCCAGTGGCTTGGGAGGCAGAGGCAGGAGGATCACAAGGTCGAGACCAGAGGCAGTCTGCATAATTTAGCAAGACCCTGTCTCAAAAAGTAAAAAACTGGGCTTGAAGTGCACCTCAGTGGTACAGCACTTGCAAAGCATGCAAGCACAAGGCGCTGGGTTCAACCCCCAGTACAGCAAAACAAAACAAAAAAATTGTAGGACATCAAGGTCATGTTTATCAGCAAAGTGCTATTCTACTGCACTTTAATTTCAAAAAAGTGACAGAATTTTAGAATAAGTGCTGAGAAGCCAATGTCTGAGGAAGAAGATTGATGGTTTGAGTGGATTTTTATTATAGCTAGAGGAAAGAAGTTTAGATGTATATCAGGACCAATACTTAATATTTTACAAGGATATATGGGGGAAAGGTAATTGCTAACAAGTGTTAAAAGTGTCTTTTTATGATTTGGATGGAAGACAAATTATTCACAAACACAATGAAAAGGTTTTAAAAGGGGGACTAAATCACATTTGGATAGAGCTTAACCTGAAGACTTATATTTGAATTAAATATTTTATTACTTAATTTTAATGAGTAAACTTAAAAATGTATTTAGTCTCCATTTATACCTGCTTCTTGAGAGAAGGACCTGGCAGCCCACTCCTGAAACAATTAACCATTGTAAACACTCTGAGTAGCAGAGAAGCACTGACATAGTGCTGGACATGGAATAGTGTCAGGGAGTATTTCATTCTGTTGTACATAAGGTAGCCATGAGTCAGAATCAACTCAATGGCACCTAACAACAATACCTTTTATCCTAATAATATCGCTGAGTTAAACACTCTTTGTTTTTCAACAAACCTTTCTTGAATGTTTATCATGCATGGCCAGTGCTAGGTTTGTGATGAGATCGGAAGGTAAATATAGTGAGATGCTTTGGCCTATGGAGAGACAGAAAAATACATGTGCATTTAATTAGAACTAATTAACAAGTTGGACTAGGATTTAGCTCAGTTGGTAGAGTGCTGCTCTGCAGTCTCTGAGGTCCTGAGTGGATTCCCAGCACCACAAAAAGTGGGAGAAGAACCTGGCAACCCACTCCCAAGGTAATCCCGAAACAATCTGCCATTGAAAACCCTATGAGGGTCGCTATGAGTTGGACATGACTCTGCAGCACCTAACAACAACAACAACAACAATTAACAAATTAGAGCAATGATTCTCAAATTATTTTGGTCTCAGGATTAGTTTAGACTTAAAAATTATTGGAGATCCCCCAAAACATTTGTATAGTCTTTAATATTTGTATATGTCTATGAATGTTTACCATATTTGAATTAAGCCAGAGAAAATTTATACACATCATACAATAATAATATACCCTTTAACCAGATGATAACCTTATCCCAAGTCACATACCCTCTAGGAAACTTTACTGTCAGTACACTTCTGAGAAAATCCAAATAAGAAAGGCAAATAATGCCTTTGCATTATGGAGAAAATATTCTTGACTTTTTGAAGCCTCTGAAAGATTTTTGAGGACACCTATACTTTGGTAACCAATAAACTAGAGAACAAGATTTCTGTATCTCTCAAAGATATGCGTTCAAAATCCCATGGGGATATATAAGAGAGAGATGATTTTTGTTAATTCATGATAAAATTATTAATTATACCATGTTGTTAATATTCATCTTCAATTGAGTCTAGATTGCAAAAAAGCAAAGAAAATAGTGATATTAGTTTTGCCAAGTACTTCAGTTCATGAAATGAAGGTTATCCCCTGCCACCTGGTGGCAACGTATCTTAATTAAGAATTGAGCATTATTTTTTAGGCATGTACAATAACATTATATCTTAACTACAAGTTTAGAGTTTTTAATGTTTGGTCTACAGCTAAACACTATGAAATAATACTGTACTTGGAATCTCTGGAACATGCCAACTTGCTGATTAATGCTAAATGTTCTCCAATACAATAAAACAAATAGATAGAAGCTGGACTATGCTTTAAAGAACAAATAATTATGCAGGTATTCATGGCACTTGGAATATAGTTAAAGTTCAATATTTCAGGGTTGCCAAAAAGGAACTTTGTTTGTTTTCCTGTTTATATTTTCTCACTGTAGAGTAAAAATAAGTCAATAGGAGGAATCTACAATTGCTACCACAGTGAGGTTTCATGGGCTCAGTCTAGAAGGGTGGAGAATATGCGCTAGCAGAGACCAGCACAACAGGCTGTCAGATTCACTCTCCATCCAGGCAAGTTCCTGAAGCAGTGTGCTCTGCTGCAAGGGAAGCTCATGGGCACCTAGTTATGTGAGGAGAGAAATCAGGGGTGGAATGGAGGACTGAAAGGAACTTTGGTCCTAAGGAGTATGGTGAGATGATATGGGTTTTCCTAATGTTACTCGTCTTTCTCAGCTTACAGCACTACCTTCATTATCGTGTTTTTCACAGGACAACAAGAGTAGATCTTTATGCTTTCATTGCTGAAGTTTTGAGCTTTTGTGAATCAGTAAAGTAATAACTGAAGACTTGCATATGCCTTTAGCATTCCTCACGATGGTAAGTGGTACACTACAGCACAGTGTGGTGTTTGTCAAAGTATGTGAAAACTTCTGAAGAAGATACATAAGCTTGGATAGTATTAAAGCAATCAATTTCCTGGTACTTCACTTTCACAAGCACTTTTATCCCTTAATCTGTCTAGTCAGAAAACAAAACTATATTCATAAAAGCTCAAGTGCTACTTCATAAAGGACATGCAAATCCCTTGTTTCTTGTTCACTTTAAACCTACCAAGGTGCGTTTCCCAAAGGGTAAATATATCTGCCTGCCTGAGAAGAGGGAAGTCTCCAGTGATTAATCATAGCACTGTGGACCTTTTAGTCTTTACCTTTTAGTCTCTCTAAGCTTTACACATAAGGATAAAGCCTAGTGAAAGAAACTGATATTTTGCCCCTTAAGACTGTGTTGTACCCAGGTATGAGTTATAGTGGCTAAAAAGATCAATTTTTTTTTTGAGGTACTGGGGGTTGAACCCAGGGCCTTGTGCTTGCATGCTTTGGAAGTGCTGGACCACTTAGCTGTACCATCAGCCCACTTTTTTAACTCTTTGTGACAGGGTCTTGCCAAATTACGCAGACTGCCTCTGGTCTCGAACTTGGGATCCTCCTGCTTCTGCCTCCTGAGTCACTGGGGTTACAGACTTGTGCCACCACACCCAGCTTCAATTTTTTTTTAGCCAGTTTGATTCTTTCATTTAGCTATTAAAAAAAAATCATGGCTTCAGAGGGAGAGTCCATTGAGGAAAAAGCAAAAAGAACATCAGTAACAGAGTAAATGCTTAAAAGTCTTTTCAACTATTTAAATGATAGAATTTTTTTTCATTTTCTCAATATTACCCACTAGTATCTGAAAGCACCCAAAGGCACCCAAAAAAGTGTAGAATAGGAAAACTTTGTTTTAAATGTAATAGAATATTCTCTGGAAATATTAAATTTTCAAAATATATTGGGAAAAAAAACATTGGATAAAATTTTAATGTGATTTTTTTCCTATCTTAATATATGTTGTTCAATGAAGTAATTAACACCTATTTTTCAAGCTGTGTTATATGATATTTATTCTAGTCAATCATTAATACCCCTTTTCCCCTGTCTCAATGCTGGGGATCTAACCCATGATCTTGGGCATGGTAGGCAAATGCTGTACCACTGAACTACAACCTCAGCCCAGTTTCTCTCTCTGTCTCTTTCTGTCTCTCTCTGTCTCTGTCTGTCTGTCTGTCTGTCTCTCTCTCTCTCTCTCTCTCTCTCTCTCTCTCTCCTTTTAAGTTCAGTAATGGGAAGTTGAACCCAGGGCCTCTTGCATACTTTGCAAGTACTCTACCACTGAGCTGCACCCCTAGTCTAATTTTTAATTTTTTATCTTGAGACAAGGTTTCACTAAGTTACACACGCTTTCTCTGGCCTTGATCTTGAAATTCTCTTCCTCCTCCTTTCTAGTTACTGGGATTACAGGCATGTGCCACTACACATGGCTTTTCTCCTATTTTTATAAAAAAGTAAATATCTTATATTTCCTAGTAACAAAAGTTAATATTATAAACTAGATCAATTGTTACATCGATGACAGCTTTTGTTTCAGATTATAGGTTTTCCTTTTTGTTCTTGTTTGTTTGTTTTTGAGGTGGAGTCTCACTCTATTGCCTAGCTGGGCTTGAAATCTCAGGCTGAAGTGATCCTCCCAATTCAGACTTCCAAGTACTGAGACTATGCACAGGTGCTACTATGCCCAGTTTCTGATAATGTTTGAAGGATGCTTGCATACCAAAAATTTGCCATGAAAATAGTGGATAGAGTAGTGGAAGAAATAGGGTAACCTCTGGAAGCTGAGGGCAGATTTCTTTCTGACTAAGACACTAAGGATAATATTACCCTGTAGCGAAAATGTTAAGATGGTTTTCTAGCATCCTTTTTAAAAGACTGGGGATTTCCCAGGTTTAGGATTTCCCAGGGTCTCAGCTGTGACACAAATATACTGTATGCACATTGTCCCTATATGACTTGGTGAGCAAGAGGATTTATCAAGTTCAGGTTACTCACTGCCTGCTATTCTGTGAATAATAAAATCCTTTGTCTCTGACCCAGGGGTCTTTTGTCTTCTGTCAGCATCCATGAAACTATGGCAGACTCACTTGTTAGCTTGAAAGCAGGGTAAAATCTCAGGGCATTTACAATTCTTGTAGAAACTAACTCTTCACTTTGAAAGTACACACTTAACTCAGTGAAGGTAAGAAAAGGACAGTATGGTAAGAAAATACATGTTTTAATACTGATTATCATAACAAACCACAAAGAGTTCCTCAGCAGTCACAATCACTCTACATTTTAGACTCTTCTGGAAGGACAAAAAGGAGAAACTTCAATTCAGAATAGTCTAAAGGACAAAGAGAAAGAGGGGAAATTTCAAGTCTCCCTTTATATTCTCTTCTCCTTGGTCAAGGTTTACCTTAGTCTAGCACCTCTGTACTTCTTGGTTGCATCTTGATGGCTATTCATAAAATCAAGTCCTATGCCTTGAAGGATAGTGTTTCATGCAAATATGAAAGAAAGTAGAGGAGTGACTTTGTATAAGGTAAGTGTTGACCAAAACAGAGAAAGAAATAAGTGGACAACATAATTTAAGAAAGAGTATAGGGTTTAATATTCCAATATGTTGTTGTTGTTGTTGTTAGGTGCTGTCGAGTCAGTATCTGACTCATAGCGACCCTCATAGGGTTTTCAATGGCTGAGTGCTTCGGGATTGCCTTGGGAGTTGATTTCCAGGTCCTTCTCCCATTTTTGTGGTGCTGGGAATCGAACTTGGGACCTTAGAGACTGCAGCACAGTGCTCTACCAACTGAGCTAAATCCCAGCCCAATTTAAGAAAGAGTATAGGGTTTAATGGGGCTGGGATTTAGCTCAGTTGGTAGAGCGCTGCGCTGCAGTCTCTGAGGTCCCGAGTTCAATTCCCAGCACCGCAAAAATGGGAGAAGGACCTGGCAATCCACTCCCAAGCCAATCCCGAAACAGTCAGCCATTGAAAACCCTATGAGGGTCGCTGTGAGTCGGATACCGACTCCACGGCACCTAACAACAACAACAACAATAGGGTTTAATATTTCAATATAATGGATAACAAATCTATTTATAGGTTAAACAGTTTCTATTTTTTCTATTCCATAAAACTGAATGAAAACCTAGTCAAATTTTCAGATGATTACTTAAAAAACAAGCTAGTAATAGATAATGCAACTTCCCACAAGAAAGCAGGAAAGGAGTTCAAATAAGTGGGTGTCAATATTAAGATTATAATAACAAAAAACTTTCCATTTCTACCTACTTATTTGTGTGAACTATTTGTTACTTTCAATTATAAAAAGGAAAGACAGATATATATCTATGCAGAATCCTGTATGGTTATTTACAAATATTTGAAATGATTGGAAAAAACTCCCATTAACTCATTAAGATGGGCACTTCTAATAAAAGTATACTTTTAATTTTAATGAATATCAAAAATGCTTACATATTCTATTGATTAATTATGAACTAATAGTAGTTATAAAAATAACTGAACCCAGAAGAGCTTTTTAAACATTTAAAGTCTTTTGGTCAAAGAAAGAAAATAAATTTTAAAATTTAATTTTCTCTATATATTCAGTACATAGGAAAGTATAACAGAATGGGAAAGTATGATAAAATCACCAATAAAAGGCTTTTAAGTATAAAATATTACATTAAAAACCTATGGAGTAGAATTACATGATCATGTAAAAAGGAAATATGTAAAATTTTGTAGCTATTAGGTTTTCATGTACTTTTAGGGTGGGTATCATATTCATAATATTTAAGTTCTAATAAACACATTTAAAAATTTTAAATGCTTTATTCTCCATATTGAAGAAATTCCACCTAGTTGAGATTATAATGTGTCCTAAAGATTTGAGTGTGGCTGAAATTAAAAGTAATGAACTAGTTAACTTGGTGGAAGAATTATCCACAGGGCAATGAGATACAGTGAGCATGGCATAGTTACTGCTTTCTGCTTTCAACAAGTTTATGATAAAATAGAGAAAATAGCAGAACAAGAAGATCTGGAAATAGTACAGTTTAAAAAGCCAAAATCTATGACAGTGAGCATTCTTCTAAAGTTACTGAGAAAAGAGCCATAATTGGGGAAAGAGGCCATAATTGTTAGAAAGATAAGTGCCATTAAAGGGGAAAATAAAAAAGGCCTAGAGGCACAGAATGAGTCAGCCCGACACCCCCATACCCCCGCCCCTGCAAACTAAGACTTCAGAGTTTTAAACTAAAACCCCATTTGAAAAGTGAGTATTTCCCAGGCCTTGCTGAAAGTGGGGGTTCCCAGAGAAGTGGTTTCTGGGCCTGGATACACAGAAGTTGCCAATGTTGCTGTAGCTGTAGTTAAAAAAGGCAAAGCTACCTCTCCACCCAGCAGCAAATCTTGGTGTTGCCCATATGGTACTGGTTTTACAGGCACACAGAATATGAGTTAAGGTGTTACAGAGGCTGCCACCAATGTTACAAAAGACAATTCCTGAAACCAGGCAATGAGTGCCAGGATTGTGAGCCCTGCATGGAGGCCCTGAAGGGCTGATGCCTAAAGCTTTATGGGTGGAGCATAAGCAGCAATGGAGACCCAAGGATGTTGGAAATGTCAGCAATGTGAAAAAAGTGGAGCCAGCCCAGGAGAGCTGTTTGTGTTGTAAATGGCAAGACCACAGAGGCAGAGCCTGACAAGCATGTTTGGTCCCAGATTATGCCATATGCCATATGTGAGTAGGCAGAGTTTTTTTGCCCAGCAGGATATCAGTCCTGCAATGGATCAATCTTGCCTTTCTGTGACCCTACTTCTCTCATTTGGAATGAGAATGCTTACTGTGTGCCATTATATGTTTCTGTTTTGCAGGAACTCCCAGCTAAGTTTGCCTTGAGGTCGGGTGGAGACTTGAACATAGACTTTTAAGCATGATTGAGACTATTAAAACTTTGGGGAATTGTAAAGTTAGACAATGTATTTTGCATTATCAGATAGCTGTGAACCTTTGGGGGCCAGGAGTGAGTGTCATGGTTTTAATATAAAATATACCCCAATGGTCACATGTTTTAGTGTTCAGTCCCCAGCTAGTGGTGCTGCCGTGGAGGCTAAGGAAAATTAGGGAGATAGGAGCTGCTTTGTGGAAGCAGCTCCCCTGGGGAGAGCCTTTGGAGGTTTTTACCCTGGACCTGTAGCCTAGGTCTCTCTCTTCAGAATATGAGGTCATCTACCATAGACCCTGCTTCTTGCTGCTGCCAGGCATGCTCTGATGCTGTGGTGGCCTGATCCTCTGAACTATGAGCCTTTGCCTTTAAAAAAAGAAAAACAAAGATATGATGATACATTTTAAATCAATTAAGTGTGTGAGGAAGTATTTGTTGTTGTTGTTAGGTGCTGTCAAGTCGGTATCCGACTCATAGCGACCCTCTGTACAACAGGGGAAACACTATTGTCAGTGCTTCTCTGCTATTCATAGGGTTTTCAATGGCAAATTGATTTTTGGGAGGGGGTTGCCAGGTCCTTCTCCCAAGCCTACAGCTTCTGGTGTTCCCAGGTGGTCTCCCATCCAGGTACTAACCAGGCCCGACCCTGCTTAGCTTCCGAGATCTGACGGGATCGGATGCCACAGGGCTATGGCTGTAGGCGGGTGAGGAAGTATAGCAGGTTTTTTTTTTTTTAATTTTAGGGAAAAGTGAACAAAAACTTTTGAAGATAAATGGTCTAGTGATCATGGGTGGGGCACAGTAGGCCTGGGGCTAACCTGAGATCCTGCATTTCTATCCAGATCCGAGAAGACTCTGATGCTTCTGTGGTCACAGGTTGACCAGGAACCGTTCAGGGGAATAAAGAAAGATTATGTTGTTAGGTGCCCTCGAGTAGTGTCCGACTCATAGCGACCCTCATAAGGTTTTCAATGGCTGATTGTTTCAGGATTGTCTCGGGAGTGGAGTGCCATATCCTTCTGCCAGGTTTGTGGCACTGGGAATCAAAATCGGGACCTCAGAGACTGTAGAGTGGCACTCTATCAACTGAGCTAAATCCCAGCCCCAAGAAAGATTATAAGAAAGGATTACTCAATAGAAATCAAAGGATGAGCATATTTTTCCTGAAAATGAAGGATAGAGAAAAATAGAAGGTGAAAAAGGGAGAAAAGAGAAGAATAATTTTGTAGATAGAAAAACATGGGCAAAGGTAAGGACAAATGAGTCATGTCAGTGTGAAGGAAAAAGGCAATTGAAGGGCTGTGGAAGGAGGATGAGTCTAGCGAGGTTGTTGTTGTTGTTAGGTGCTGGTCCAGTCAGTACCCGACTCATAGCAACCCTACATACAACAGACAAAACATTTGTCAGTGCTTCTTTGCTATTCATAGGGTTTTCAATGGTGGATTGATTTTTGGGGGTGGGTTGCCAGGTCCTTCTCCCAAGCTTACAGTATCTGGTGTTCCCAGGCCCAACCCAGCATAGCTTGGAAGATCTGACGCCACAGTGTTACAGCTGCAGGCACTAGAAAGATTAGCCAGAATCATATTATAGGAAACATCTTTGGATTTTCTTTCCTGGGGGTAGAGATACATTGAAATATTTCACTCAGAAGAATGGTATGATCAGATTGTCAGGATAAAAATATATCTCTGGAAACAGAATGGAAAAGCAATTAGAGAAAAGAGTAGAGATGGTGGGAAAACAGGTTATTGCATTTGGTCTGTGAGAGATGGTGGGTGCTTGAATTAAGGCAGTTACAATGGGTAGAAAGAGGAAGAACCAGATTAAGAGGTGTTTTGCAAGAATAATAAACATGACTAGGCAAAAACTGGATGAAGGCAAGAGAGACGGAGAAGGCTAGAAAGGCAGCTGTGAGATGCCATTTACCAAGATGAACAATATGGACTTAAGACCTAAGCTTTGTACAGAAGTTGATGAGGTTAATCAATACAGTGAGACTAAAATGTTTTTTATATACCCACCAGCACATTTCTATAGGATGTTTGATTAAGAGTACAGAGAACAGAAGAGACAAATAGGTTGAGGTCATAAACTTGGAAGTATTCAGGTTCTAAGTGGTAGTTAAGTGAAGTTCCTTGATGAAATCTCCACAAAGTATAAAAGAGAGAAGAGTCAAAGGTGGTATCTGAGTACACATTTAAGTTAGAGATGAAAGGGAGGATCCATTGAAAGAAAGTGAGGCCTTTCTCCCAAAGGGGGAAAGTATTTTATTTGAAATCCAGTGAGGAGACAATAGCAGACCCAAGGTGTTGATTTAAAATAATTTCTATCAGTTTTTAACATGTGTATCTGCCCATTACAGGTAGAAGATGAATAAAATATTAATCATTTTCCTAATTATTCTAAGGTAAAAGATAATATTCATTTAATACATTTAACTTTTTGGTTTGTGGAATGTCTTTCATGCTTTGTTTTTTACATGTTTAATTACTTCTCAACAGAGAGCCAACCAAGAAAAAAAATGTGATTTCTTCTTGTGCTTCAGAATCTGTATTTAACAACTGGATGTCTCTAAACAGTACCAGGCAATGCTGTAATTATGTAATTACGAAAGGTCATTGTTGGTATGAATATATTTCATTTAGATGCAAACTTTGCTGCTGTATTACAAACACTTCAGAAATATGATGATCCACACAAGAAATGAGCTCAGATTTACCATATATTTATACCAACAGTTTGCAACTTGTCTAAAAATATTTCTCTGTCTTTTATTCCTAAGGTGGCAATAATTATAAGCATATAGTGGGGCTTAGTCTAGTTGTTATGTCCCAATAGGTTCCAAGGACAGAGCAATTGGATCTTTTACTGCATATATGTGTTCATTTCACATGTGAAAACTGAGCATAGGACCCAGCCTCAGAAGACTTGAACTTGCAGACCTGCTTTTATTTCTCAGATGTTATTTATGTGTAAGCAAGTTGGTTCAGTTTATTTCAACAAATTCTTAACTGGATCTCTAATACTATCAAATGCCAGCAAAAAAGAACTAAATTTTAAAAAGTTAAGAGAAATACTGACATATATAGGTCATTGCAAAATAAGATGAGAGAGATGGGGATAGTACACTGAGGTTTTAAAAGTATTCTTCAGGTGAAGGACAAAGAGGTGGGCAGCATTTCAGGAAGAGATACCTAAGATGATTTTTAAGGAAGGGACTTAGGTGGCTAGATTTGGGAGTGAAGACAAAGTAGTAACTGAAAGGTCAGAAGATTGTTCCAGCAAAAGGAAAAAAAAAAGGCAATGTAGAATAAACAATGAACAGGGTATGTGTGTAGGGGGAGAGCATGTGTAGTTTTGAATTACTGAGAACTAAAATGTGGATGTCTGCAGCTGTACCACTGTGGCATCCAATGCCGTCAGATCTCAGAAGCTAAGCAGGCTCAGACCTGGTTAGTACTTAGATGGGAGACTGCCTGGGAACACAAAGTACTGTAGGCTTGGGAGAAGGACCTGGTCAATCCAGGTCAATTGGGAGAAGGACCAATGGTCAATCCGCCATTGAAAACCCTATGAATAGCAGAGAAGCCCTAACAATCGTGTTTTGCCTGTTGTATATAGGGGTCGCTATGAGTTGGACACCAACTCGACGGCACCTGACAACAACAACAAAATGTGAATGTGGATTTCTGATCCAGGCAGCTCAAGGCAGGTGCAGAGTCCAGGATAAATGCTTGGATTTTGGCATGTAATTGAAATGGCTGGAAGTAACTTAGGAAAAGCCATCATGGTCAAACTTGCATTGCTGTTATATAACTCTGGTGGCAGTATTCGGAGCACATTTGAAGAGTTGTTGTTGTTGTTAGGTGCCGTCGAGTCGGTATCTGACTCATAGCAACCCTCATGGGGTTTTCAATGGCTGACTGTTTCGGGATTGGCTTGGGAGTGGATTGCCAGGCCCTTCTCCCATTTTTGCGGTGCTGGGAATTGAACTCAGGACCTCAGAGACTATAGTGCAGCGCTCTACCAACTGAGCTAAATCCCAGCCCCCATTTGAAGAGAGTGAATCCAAAAACATTTTTAATGCTTCAGTAAGGCACAATAAGGTCATGAACTGGGGCCATGATCAAGTCTGGGAGAGGAAGGACACAATTAAGGAAGTTAATACAAGTGTCTGTATTTCCTGATTTCTTGTTTTCAAATTCTTGTTTCAAATTTCTTGTTTTCAAAATCCAATTGGCCTGGATTGACCAGGTCCTTCTCCCAAGCCTACAGTACTTTGTGTTCCCAGGCAGTCTCCCATCTAAGTACTAACCAGGTCTGAGCCTGCTTAGCTTCTGAGATCTGACGGCATTGGATGCCACAGTGGTACAGCTGCAGACATCCACATTTAGTGAGGATGACACTGTCTCATATTATGAATATTAGACATAACCTAAAGCACCTGAAGCAATGCATGGATGTAAAATGTCAATAAATGGTTACTAGTACTACTATTTACTTAAAAACACTTAAAATCATTCTCCTCTCCTCCCTTATTGATTTGTGATAGTGTAGTGAGGTGGTTTGTATTGATGATAAATAATCTATGAGATAAAGAATGTTTTCAGAAAAAATGTTTTATGGGATACTATTTTCACTTGAAAGAAAAGTAGCTTTGAATCTCATTTTTAAAAATTATATTCTTATAATGAGTGCAATTTATTGTTTCACTAAATAAAGACAAAATGATAACAGTTGGTCACTGAAATGCTAATAATAAGCACCATTGAGAATTATCTGTATGGCAATTTCACTGTGATTAAAAAACAAGATCTGGGATCACACTGGTGGCTAAGAAAATGTCTTTGGACAAATAAACATGACTTTAGGCAAATTAACTTACCTCATTTTGCCTCAATTTCTTGATCTCTAAATGGTTATGCCTCCTAAAATATTTGTGAGCATTAAATTAGACAATCATGCATTAAATTGTTCAATTATATCCTGGACCTGTGCTAAGGACCATTATTTTTTGGAGATAAGTGTCCCACAGGTGACTTTATGTGCATTAATCCATTTAATTAAAAACAAAAAAAGAAAACACAAACTGAAAATGACACCCAAAGATGGGTATTATTATATTCACAAGTGGAATTATGCTGTTCAAATTCATATTTAAAAAAGCAGGAGAGATGAGGTCAATTCATTTCATTCACTATTACATTTCCTGAGTCATTTTATTTAGTGCTACCACTAGGGAATATGCTAGAAGCACTCTCCTCACATTCTCTCCAGTGTGGGGCTCTCTCTTTGCTGTTCGGAAAAATACATGCTCACCCATTTCACATTCAAAGATAAGACATATGATCCGTGTTGAAAGCTTGAATGGATATAGAATAGTAACAATTTCCTGATCTTTGCTTCTCAAATGCATTTTTGGATCCTCTTTCTCACATACCATGTTTGATTGCAGGTGTTATAACCTGAAGTTTCTTAACTTTGATGGACAGCATCTTTAGATGAATCATTATCACTATTTCCACAGTATTGCAAAGTATTGGTTTCACCTACTTTCACTACTCTTTTTTAAAGATATTTTGATGATACTATAAGTAAGCATCTGAACTTGAAAAAGAAGAAATTTAAAATGGCCCTGGAAGAAAATTGTTTCATACAACTAGTGTCTATTTCCATTTGTGGTGACCGAGAGGTAGCTTATAAGGCACATATCCCCCACTATATGGGATTTAGCTCAGTTGGTAGAGCACTGCTTTGCAGTCTCTGATGTCCGGAGTTTGATTCCCAGCACTGCAAAACTGGGAGAAGGATGTGGCAACCCACTCCCGTGGCGATCCCGAAACAACCAGCCATTGAAAATCCTATGAGGGTCATTATGAATTGGACACGACAGCACCTAACAACAACATCCCCCACCAATGTTCACTGAATGTTACTCATCAGTTGAAATAGACACAGAAATAGTTTCCAACTTCTTTAAACCCAATTCAAAACTTCACTCACTTATAAATAAGCAATGTCATCTTTTCTGGAGAAATATCAACTATTGTGTCCATATGTATTTTTTAGAGGCTTTTATATGGTGGTTTGGGTTCCCTTGATGTTGCAGCATTTCAGCATGGAACTGCCACAGGCCCCTGCATATCATTTTTGATCACTCTGTTACTAATAAGCAGGATTTAAAAACAAAACAAAATTAAACAAAAACTAGCCATCAGTGAAAACTTCATCATTTGTCTACTTTTTGAAGGGGCAGCAGATGAGTTGCAGATTAGCCATTATTTACAGTTTTTTGACTTGTCTTCAGGGTTTGGTGGATGCTTTTCTCAGTGTCACCACAAGACAGCATTCAAAATTTCCATGTATAAAGAATGTCAGCTTAAGAGAAGACAGGCAAAACGTGAATTTCTCCTTTGTACACCAAACATGGACTTTTAGGAATGTGAGTGATCTAGTGCAATTTTCCCCAGTCCAAGGCCAGTGTTCATTCTTACAAAGGGGAGACTCAAAGGAAGAAAAGCCTGTGCATGTCTAGGGCTAGTGATCAGCAGCCACACTGGTTTCCTTCCAGCTTCTCCTTTTGAATATGAATCTTTGGGGGTGGGTCACAATCTTCTGATTCTGTAGGGCTTATCCCAGAGAGTTTTACTGATCATCTTGTCCAAGCAGGTCTCCTTTACTATTCTTCATCATTACACTCACTTATTTTCTTTATATTATCTGCTACAAGTTTTGTGTATGTATACTTAAAAAAAAAAAAAACTACCAGTCACTTCTTTTGGAATAAAAGTTCCTGATTCCAAGTCTGTTTGGTTTGTTCCTGTTCATTCACAAGAGAACATTGCACATAACAGGCCCACAATAAAGTTTATTGAATAAATTTTGAATTAAGGGTTTGATAGAACTAAAATATCTGCATCTTTGGTCTTTTTTATCTGTCTGGTTATATATTGCTCATTATAACTGTGTGTATTAGTTTCTCATTGCTGTGACAATTACCTGACAGAAACAACTTAAGGGATGAAAGAGGCATTTTAACTCATGGTTTCAGAGACTTCAGTACATCATGGTGGGAAGGAGTTCTGAGGTGGAGCAGAGCAGCTCATATCCTGGTGGCTAGGAAGCAGAAAGAGGGGACGGCCTAGCTTTGCAGCCCTTCTCTTTTTTCCCGCATTTATTCTATCCAAGGCCCTAGCCTATGGGATGGTGCCACAGTCATGGTGGGTCTTCCATCCTTAGTTCATCTTTTCTAGAAACATCTTCCCAGACACACCCAGAAGTATACTTTCCTAATCACCTAGGGGCTTCTCCATCCAATCAACTTGGCACTCAAGATTAACAATTATAATAACTTTTCAAAATTAATTAAATTTCACAAAATTACTATGGTACTTCAGGGGGCAAAATTATTTTCCCATATTTTTTTCCTGAAAAACTACCATCAAATTTCCTTTTGGAAAGAAAATGTTTGCTTTAGAAAAATACTTATATAAGAAACTTTGGTTAAGACAGAGGAAACACCAAGGGAAAGGCTTATACCACTAAAATGAAAAATAAAAAAGGTCACTGGATAAAATGCTCTAAATAAGATGTTAATAATAGTCTGAGGTTGGTAAAGGGAGCTGTGTTACATAGTGGACTCAGGAACTTTCATAAAAAGTACTTATTAATTAAGCAGATGAACTATATCTTCTGATAAGGTAGCTAACACAGAGAGCACGGTTGTGTAATATCTGGTTTAAGTTGTTAACTTGTTCTGACATAAATCACTTGTAGTATCAAACACTAGAAAAGTCTGCTATGCCCATGTTTTTGGGAGAAGTTTTCAGGAAACCCATGAGAAGGAGCTATAGCCATAAATGATCACTGTGGAACTGAAAGCCAGAACAGCTGCAGACATGACAGGGGGGTATAAATCAAGCACCAGTGGTCTTACTCTGTCCAGTTACATTTTACCTCAAATTTGCAATTTGACAAAATTTTTGGTTAGGGGCTGTAAAACTTTCAGAAATATCTGATTGCACTGAATGGTGTATAAAGTTTCAGAATCATAGTCCATACATAGAATATAAGCATTGGTTACTAAGAAGGTATCTAGTATTTTTGGTGGTATGCTAAAAAAAGCAGAAGTGTGATTTATTAGTGATTTATGTTTTTAATGGTGAGAATTCTAGATTTTTCTACTGCCTGTAGAAATTTCTGCTTACTACTGTCAATTTCCCAGGAGGAAGCTGGGAGATCCCAGGCTGTGCATCATGTGAAAGAAATTGGCTTCCTGCCCCAGCAAGGAGAAGAAATGGGGACCCCAAGGACTTGGGGCCCACAGAGCCCCACTTCTGCTCAAGTTCCCTCCCAAAGAAGGGAAGTTTTGGAAGATTCTGTGGCTCCCATTTGAGGATTTCATCTCTGGTTTTGGTTTCTCATTTTTGTTGTCCTTGAGAACATGACTAAGCTAAGTATGAGGAAACACCTGCTAAATATAAAATCCACATGCATAACAGCATTTACTTTTTCTTACTCCCCCAGATATGCAGTTGAGAAGTGGATGTCATGAGATGAAACATTTGAAAGAATCATTGATATTCATTTGTATTACCTTTTTGGTTTAAAAATTATAGGTGGGTAATACCTTATTTAAATATATAAATCCACAAATTGCCATTCATGCCAAGCCGCAAGTAAAATTATACTAGTGTTTATACAGAATGAGATGGATTGTAGTCTTACAGTTCTGTGGGCTTGATGGCTTGTCCTCTTAAACCTCAAAGGGAAGAAAGTTCTCCTCAGGCTATCTTTTTTCAGAAAAAGTCTCTTTCTTTGAGATGCCTCTCATATACGGCTACAGTATAGATTCAGGCCTCCACATGCATGTCAGTTTGTTGTATTGTGGGTGCTTGTTTGTTGCTATGAGACTATAAGCTATGCTACCAATATTACAGATATCAGCAGGGTCATCCATGGTGAACAGGTTTCATCTGAGCTTCCAGACTAAGACAGACTAGGGGATAGGACCTAGGAGCCCCATCTTGAAACAAGAAGTCATTGAAAACCCTATGAATAACAGAGAAACACTGTCAGATATAGTGCCTGAAAATGAGCCCCGCAGGTTGAAAGGCACTCAAAAGACTACTGGGGAAGAGTTGCCTCCCCAAATTGGAGTCTATCTTAATGACAGAAATGGAGTAAAACCCTAGGAATCTGCATTTACTGATGTGGCATGATTGAAAATTTGAAGAAACAACTGTAAACATTCATTAATAATTAGAATGTGTAATGTACATACTATGAATCTAGGAAAGTTAGAAATTATTAAAGGAGGAATGAGTACATAAACATTGACATTATAGGCATAAGTGAGCTAAAATGGACAGGTATGGGCCATTTTGAGTCAGGTAATCGTATGGTCTACTATGTTGGGAATGTCAAATTAAAGAGAAATGGGTTTGCATTCATCATCAAAAAAGACATCTCAAGATCTGTCCTCAAGTACAATGCTGTCAGTGATAGAATAATATACATATACATACAAGGAAGGCCAGTTAAGATGACTATTATTCAAATTTACAGACTCACCAGTAAGGCCACAAATGAAGACAGGGAAGATTTTTTACCAGCTTCTGCAATCTGAAATATATCAAACATACAGTCAGGGTGTATTGATAATTACCGGTGACTGGAATACAAAAGTTGGAAACAAAGAAGGCTCAGTAGTTGGAAAATATGGCCTTGGTGACAGAAACAATGCTGGAGATTATTGCATAATAGAATTTTGTCAGATCAATGACCTTTTCATTGTAAATACATTTTTTCATCAACATATACAGTAACTATACACGTGGACTGCACCAGATAGAATAAACAGGACCCAAATCAACTACATTTGTGGAAAGAGATGATGGAAAGTCTCAATATCAAATGTCAAAAAAAAATACCAGGTCCTGATTATGGATCAGACCATCAACTGCTCATATGCAGGTTCAAACTGAAACTGAAGAAAATGAGAACAAGTGTATGAAAGGCAAGGTATGATCTTGAGTATCTCCCAGCTGAGTTCAGAGACCATCTCAAAAACCAGGTTTAATGCATTAGACATGAATGATAGAAGACTAGGTGAGTTGTGGCAAGACATCAAAGACATCATTCATAAGAAAAGCAAAAGATTATTAAAAAGACAGGGAAAAAAAAGACCAAATTACATGTCAAAAGAGACTCTGAAACTTGCCCTTGAATGTTCAGCAGCTAAAGTAAGAGGAAGACATGATGAAGTTGAAGAACTCAACAGAAGATTTCAAAAGACAGCTCAAGAAGACAAAATCAAATATTTTAATGACCTGTGAAAAGAGCTGGAGATAGAAAACCAAAAGGGAAGAACACATTCTGTTTTTCTCAAGCTGAAGGAATTAAAAAAAAAAATTCAAGCCTTGGGTGGCAGTAGTGAAAGACTCTACAGAGAAAGTATTAAACAACGCAGGAAACATCAAAAGAAGATGGAAGGAAAACACAGAGTCATTATACAAAAAAGAACTAGTAGATGACCAACCATTCTAAGAGGTTGCATATGATAAGGAACCAATGCTATTGAAGGACAAAGTGGAAGCAGCTTTGAAGAAATTGGTAAAACACAAGGCTCCAGGAATTACTGGAATATGATGCTAACATGTTTATGCCAGGAGATTTGGAAAACTGCTACCTAGTCAACTGACTGGAAGAGATCCATATTTGTGTCTGTTCCAAAGAAAAGGGATCCAACTGAATGTGGAAACTATTGAGTGATATCATTAATATCACATGCAAGCAAAATTTTACTGTCATTGAAAAGGGACTGAACCAGTATATAGATCAGGAACTGCTGGAAAAGCAAGCCAGATTCAAAAGAGCATGGGAAACTAGGGACATCACTGATGACGTCAAATTGATATTAGCCAAAAGCAGAGAGTACCAGAAAGGTGTTTATGTTTTATTGACTATGCAAAGGCAATTGACTATGTGGATCATAATAAATTATGGATAAAACTGTGAAGAATGGTAATACCAGAGCACCTAATTTTATTCATGAGGAATCTATACACACACCATGAGACTGTCATTTGAACAGAAGAAGGAAACACTGCTATGTTTAAAGTCAAGAAAGGTGTGCATCAGGACCGTGTTTTTTCACCATACCTCTTCAATTTCTATGCTGAGCAAATAATCTGAGAAGCTAGACTTTATGAAAAAGAATGCAGCATCATAATTGGAGAAAGACTCATTAGCAGCCTTCATAATGCAGATGATACAACTCTACTTGCTGAAAGTGAAGTGGATTTTAAACATTTACTGATGAAGATCAAAGAACATAGCCTTCAATATGAATTGCAAGTCAACATCAGCTCTTACTACCCTGTCAACCTCTAAACAACAGTCACCTTAATTCTCAATGTCAACCCTGAGTACTGTATTTATGTGCCAAAAACCGTTATAACTGGGTCAGTACACAACTTCATAATAAAAAGAGAAAAGATTGAGGTTGCCCAAGATTTTGCTTTATTTGGTTCTACAATCAACACCTGTGGAAGCAGCAGTCAAGAAATCAAAAGATGTATTGCACTGGGAAAGCTGTGGCAAAAGATCTCTTTAAGTATTAAAAAGATATCACATTGAAGATGAAGGTGCGCCTGACTCATGCCATGGTATTAATATTCCATCGCATCATATGGTTGTGAAAGCTGGACATTGAATAAAGGAAACAGGAGAAGAATTGATGCTTTTTAATTATAGTGATGGCGACAAATATTGAATATACCATGGACTGCCAAAAGAACCAACAGTTCTGTCCTAGATAAAGTGCAAGGAGAGTGCTCCTTGGAAGCAAGGATGACTAAACTGTATTTTGTGTCTTCTGTACATGTTATTGGGAGGAACCAATCCCTGGAGAAGGACATCATGTTTGGGAGGAGTGGCAGGTCAACAAACAGAAGGAAGATCTTCCACTAGATGGATTGACAAAGTGGCTGCAACAATGGGCTTAAACACAAATAAAGGTTGTGTGCCTGGCACAGAATCAGGGAGTGTTTTGTTCTGTTGTACATAGGATCTCTGTGAGTCAGAGACTACTCAACAGCACCTAACAACAACAACAACTCCCCCTTCCAGAGATAGTTCTACTTCCGGGAAACCTTTCTTCTGTTACATGCCTGCTTCTTTCCTGTCCAATTTCTTGCCCTAACATGTGGTATTAAAATTGTTTCTTGACTTGCTCATTTCCTTTATTGTCTCTGAGCTCCTGGAAGGCAAGAGTTTTATTTTTTAAAATATCATTGTTTCCTTCATGTCAACCACAGGCATCACTCTAATATAAAGTCTAAATAAATATTAACTTAATAAATTATTGATTCTTCAAATATGTTTACATTTTCAAAGGAATGGCCAAAGATGTTTTTAAAAGGTAGCATTGTTGGGTGCCATGGTGCATGCCTGTAATCTCAGTGACTTGGGAGGGTGAGGCAGGAAGAACACAAGTTTGTGGATAGAGGCAGCCTGCACAACTTAGCAAATCCTTGTCTCAAAAAAAGAAAAGAAAAATTTAGCATTAGAATCACAAACTGTACTTTGTTTCTGGATTTATGATATGATTTTCATAATACAATGATGGAATATTGGATTCAAAAGAGGACTTGGAGTTTATATAATTCAGTAGCAGAATTTTACATAGAGGAAAGCTAAGAGCAAGAGTAATTAATCAGCTTTTCACACATTGCAGAGCTTATTAATGGCAGAGCCAGTATCTCAGAGAGAAGCTTCTGTCCAATGGGGAATGTATAAGGATTTGTTGCCGAATCTCTGTTATACTCTGGATTAGACACTTGGATCTGGTTAAGGCATTAACTTCTCCAGTTTTCAGTTTCTTCACCTCTATTATGAGGAGTTTTCAGGAAATCATGAGAGGATAGAAGACGGCCCTTATGAGGATCAACAATGTTAACAGATGACAAGAGTTTTTAAACCACACAGCAATATAATAGTAGTTGTGACAACTCAGTATTGTGATTCTTATTCAAGAACTCTGATGCTGCCTTTCTTCCAAGAGAAAAAGCTTAACCAGGTCTCTAGATTAGTATCTAATTCCACAAGTAGTTGTGAACAATATTTCTTGTTTTAACAAGGACTTTAGCTATTAAGTTATTAAGTGCTCCTTGCAAACACCTAATAAGGAAACAACTACCAACTTCATTTGCAACCCATGTCTCTCCTTTCCTTCAATTTATTTTCCAACCTCCAGATTGTTAAGTAGTACACGTTGGTTTGATTTTGACCTGCAAATAACAAGCTGTCATTTGTGAATTCTTTCCTCAATTAAAGATAATTAGAAGTCCTCATTTTCTTGTGATTAATGTTTAGAAGGGAACTGGAACATTGAATATTTTTGGACTATCATTTTGTCATTCTAAAACAATGCTGACATTTGATTATCACTCTAAACTATTCTGAACACGTAGCCCTGGAAATCTAATGTGTCGGAGTTTGTGCTGGCACATAAATACAGCACTCAGGGTTGACATTGAGAATTAAGGTGACTGTTGTTTACAGGTTGACAGGGTAGTAAGGGAAGAAATGAGGAAAGCAGAAAGGCAGGGGCAGGGTGGCCCAAAGCAAAGTTAAGAAGTGGATCAGGGTAATCTCCAGTTTTTCTCAGGTCTTATCGCATTTCTGTTTCTGCCTACTCTTCTGAAATTTTTATCTACAGAAACTTTTCTCTTGGCATCAGAAAGCCATGAGACTTTGATCATTCAGAGCATGTCACAGCTGTAACTTCCTCTTTTCTATAATAGGTAAGAAAGAACAATTGGTCCTTCTCTCCAGTGGAGAGGCTGTTCTTCCATGCTGGGCTCCCCTTAACTCTCTAGGTTACACATTTATTTGAACACATTTCCTTCTGTGCACATGCACTGATTTTTGCTATGAGTCCAGAGCAAAGCTGAGCAATTAATAGTTGACAACACTTCTGCCTCTGCTTCTGTGGGGTGTCAAGAGTTGCTTTTAATTAATGTATCTAATTTTAAGGCAACTTTCTAGAGAACATAAATCTGCTTTCTTCTAATTTACTCTTCACTTTGAATTCTTCAGAAGGAAAATTTAGCCTATTTTTCTGCTCTTTGATAAGCTTTCACTTATTTGCCGGTAGGCAGAACCTTCATCATTTATGTCATTTTAAAACATCAGTTTGTCATTTTCCCTTTGCTAATATGGCTTTTCAGTTCCCTCACTACTCCACTTGTTCCCTTTAGGGTGTATACCAGTTTTCCAGTTTTTTCAAATAAGATAGGGCCACAGTCCTAGTGTTGGAAGCCTGGAACTCTTGAGAGTTGCACAAGAAGTTAGTGCTTCACTTGCTCTCTTGCTGACTTCCCTTGGCTCCTCATCTCTTTCTTGCCATCACTGCTTTCCTTTCCCACTGAATTTTCTTTCATTTTGATTTTGTTGTTCTCATAGAACCTACAAAATTTATATTAATTCTTTTCTTAACATTAATTTTTGTATGTTCCTTGTGAATATATGTTCTTTGACTATGTTATTTAATAAAGTAATTTATACTTGGTTGAATAAGTGAGTTAATCTCAAAAATATGACTATAACCAAAGTTTCTAAGGGAAAGTAAATGCTCATATTCCCCCTACTGACTTCTTGTTCTGCTTCCGAAGATAAACAATGTTAAGAGTATGTTTAGTGGTCTTCCAGATATCAGTGTGTGTGTGTGTGTGTGTGTGTGTGTGTGTGTGTGTGTGTGTAAATTAGATACATGCCAGGTCCAAATTTCAAATAATCATCTCTGGATGTGCAAATGTCTAACTTTGAAACTTACCTGGTGATGTGCCCTACTCAGAACATAACTGGTAATAGCAGGTCATTTAGACTGGTATCATTGTGTAGGTATATATAGGATATTTAAGTATTTCATTCTGTTACAAGTGGCTTTATGTTTTAGTTTAAACCGTTCTTAAAATATATTATCTATTTTGGTTTAAAAAATATACTTATTAACATTTTATAAAGGAAATAAAAATTCTTATAATTTATTAAATTGACAATAATTCAAAAAATCTTTGGTACTTAAAACGAAAGTCATTTTATTAGGGGGGAGATGTGGAGAGCAGATCTGGAGAAGGAAGCATGGGAAAGCCAAGGATCCTGAGGCTGCTAGAAAGCTGGTCGTTCCCAGCAGCAAATGCCTCATTTTGTCTCTGTTTCCCTGTATAAAAGAATTCATAGAAGACACAGAAATTATAGCATAGAGTATAGATGATAGAGAAGATAGTACACCTTCCAGATATGAAGGTACTGTACTCAGTAGAAAAAGGCTACTGCTGCCTTGAGCTAAGATGGGGTGTAGTGAGGATGGGCCCTTCAAGGAAAGAAAAGAAATATTGTACCCTAATCCTAACCCTTGTGCACAGAACAGGTTAAGGGATTCTCAGTGTCTTCAAAGGACTGGGCTCAGAGATAGGTTTTTCAAAAGGTTAGAAAGCCAGGCAGCTACCTGTCTTGATAAAGTTGCAGAATCCACTAAACCATGTCATTTGCAATTGCTGGGGGTGGGGTGTGCCTCACACAGTCTTATTATCCTTTCTGGATGAATGTAGAGTGAGGAGTTATTTTAATTCTGTTTCCTTCTAGCAAGTATGCTGTTTGTAAGGAGATTATCTATCAAGAAAGCACTGACCACCAGACCAAAGCTTTTGTCCCACAGGAGGCTCACATTGATATTCATGTTACAGGAGGCTGGGAAGCACATGGCTAGGCGAGAGGTGGCTAGCTGCATAGTCCTCTATACCCTTTCTTCCTGCCTATTACCCTCTAACAACTTGATATTTTTAACTGAGATTTTATTGAATTATGGAACAAAATATAAAATATTAAATTGCATAGTTAAGTATTACAGTTGCTCCACAGCACTTCGGAACACGTTAAGCAGACAGGACTTTTGCATAGAACATAAAATTGTGAGAGGCACTTATGAACTGCCTTTACTACAAAACATTAAAGACCCCCAGAGGCATCTGAAGGTCAGAAGCCCTTGTTCTAAACCTGCAGCCACTTTAGAACTGGGAAGTACAATTATCCATGTTACTTTCAGCTTCATCTTTTTCATCTAATTCATTGAAAATTTGTTGTACAAACTTGGGAAGTCAAGGATTATCAGGCTTCACAGATGTAAGAAATTGTTTGAACCCTATATTTTCAATGTTATTGGTGTAAGAATGATAATATTACATAAAATAGAGGAATAGTAATGTTCAAAAAACCCAATACACCTGGTGACATTGGGTCTCAGAGATCAGAACCCTTTTGTATCTTGTACCACTTAGTGAATCAAAATCACACACACAACTACCCAACAAGTAAGCCTAATTTTATCATTTGTTATTAGGTGCCATTGAGTCAGATCCAACTCATAGTTACCCCATGTACAACAGAACAAAACACTCCCCAACACTGTGCCTTGTCTCGGCACTGTATCAGTGCTTCTCTGCTATTCATAGGATTTTCAATGGCTGATTGTTTCGGGAGTGGGCTGCCAGGTTTTTCTCCCATTTTTGTGGTGCTGGGGATCAAACCCAGGGCCTCAAAGTATGGAGAGCAAGCACTCTATCAACAGAGCTGAACTGCATCCCCAAGCCTAATTTTAGGAAGGTACTAAAGAGATGAACATTTGTGTAGAATTAGCATGTTCAAGGCAAACATGAATACTTTGGTTGGGTCTGTTAGACCCGTACATCACTAGTTAAGTGTTAAATTTTGTTCTTGAATTTATTAGTTTTATGGAGCTTTCATTATCTTGATATCTCTAGGTACTGAGAGACTGAATAACATCAAGGGAATGGGGACATCTGCTCTGTGATGCAATCCTCTTTCTGTATTAGCCCCTACCTTTTCATTCTTTTTGTTTCTTGGATTGATAAGGTGGTCCTATCTGGTCATTTCTTCTCCCAAGTTATTTTCCTTGTACTTGGGGTTTTGCTATTGAACAAACAATGTCAAAAGGTTTACATTTTTATCATGCATATTTTTCTGCCTTATCATTTTCTGGAGACAGAACCCACCAGCCTCTGCATAAATGGGAATAAGTGTCTGAGTATCAGCATGTATATGAAAAAATTATCCTAATGACTATAAGAGTGTGTTAACTGAATATTCAATGGGAATTTTCCTATTTTGTAGGATGGAGGGAGGCTAGGAAGATGAGAATAATAGATTATGAAGTTCCTGTATGTTCTCAAGACATATACTCAAAGGACTTCCTCAATGGTGGTCAATCTCCCATCATCATTCAATCTCTATAAGCAGAAAACTTGAATTCCAAAAGAATTTCCAGAAGTAAGGGAATTTGTTGAAGGAAAGTGTGCTTTGGTCTTCTGTCCTTTCCTTTTGAAAGTAAAAATGCAAATAGAAACGCATACCAAGAAAATCACTTAGAGAGTCTTGGGGGGCTTCTGCAAGAAGGAATTAGTGGCTTCTCACTATCTAATACAAAGACACAGGAATCAAGCACTGTGAGATTCCCTCAGACTGGGTGACATGCATCCTGTGTGTCTAGAGTGGGACTCTAGGAAGGAGATGTCAACAAAGACTTGTGCATGGCATTTGCTTCAGAAATCCTGACAGGAGTGAGGGTAGGGGACACTGGAGCCACCTATTAGAGCAGAGGGAGGGCAGCAGAAGGGCAGTCCACGTTCCCACCATCACATGGAGCCTGTGGGCAAGTGGATGCCAGAGAAGTAGCCATATCTCAGCTGTCCAGATGAGAGACCACCCAAGCATGCTGCTTCTCAGGAAGAGGGTCCCCAGTAGAAAGGTGCTGTGAGGTGGGTTAGGTGAATGGGGGCTAAGAGAATAATCGATGTTAGTCCTTCAGCCATGTAGGGGAACTGGAAGGGATTCTTTTCCTATAACCTCCCTTCCTGTTGCACTGACTATAGAAGATTCACAAATAGAGAAGGAGGTGGAGTTGAAAAACAAAAGAAGGGAGAAAATGATAGGAGAGAGAGAGTATGTGTGTGTTGGCTTTGAGAAGAGTTGACAATGACCTGTTCTTCTGACCTCCAAGCCCAGATCTGAGCTCACTAATGGTAAAAGCTGGACATTTTAAAGTTGTGTAAGAGTAAAGGATTAAAGTGGATTTGATTAGACTTTGTAGTATCTGAAAATGAGCTCTAATTAACAAAATAAGACTTGTTTTTATAACTGAAATGAAGAGAAAGTTAAGGAATCTACTTAATAGATCATCTTGGGCAGATGAGGGGGATTTGTTTTGAAAACATG
>VMDO01017090.1:12984-45923 GCA_007922755.1 Pedetes capensis | reverse complement strand
TATAATAAGCATATTTTTCCAAAGTGTAAGACTTTAAGATGTGGTATTTTAAAACTAAGAAACTAGTTTCATTTTAAAACATTATTTCAAAACTAAATATATGTTCCCATTTCTGATATGGGTACTTTGTTTATATTATGTGTTTTAAGTAATAAATATATGTACAAAACCTTGAAAAAGGTTAATAATGTGAAGCATATAAATCTTGCACATCTTAGAAAAATGGAGAATGATTCAACACACTGAAATAAGGAGACATGGCATCTATATTCAAGTATAGATTGAAATAATGATGTATCTTCTTTGAAACTAATAAAATATCTCTGAAGTGTCTAGGCTGGCTATAACCTGGGGAAGTGGTGTTGCAATTATGTGTGTGTGTGTGTGTGTGTGTGTGTGTGTGTGCGTGTTAGATTGCTGTACAAACACTTCTAGGAGTGTGAAATTTCTAATTAGAGATTTGCTTAACTATTGGGAATTATGGAATAGCCAGCTCCTTCCCCTCACCAGGTTTACTAGCTGATGAACACCATGACTACTCAAGGAACTTGTGGTTCTCTTTACTTAAAAAATGACCCTCTGTGTAGTAATTAGGATAATTATGACATCTTCAGCAGCAAAACTAGACCAGGCTATCAGCAGTTATATTTTTAATTACTCCTTTGTGTTATTTGTTATAGCTCTTATAATAAATTTGTATGAAAATCAGGCCCCAAACATTTGTAGAGTCAATGCACTTATTTGTAGCATAGAGATATTATATTAAAGCTATGTTGTTGTTTAAAACAAAGATTCTGTAAGTTACTCTTTGAATAAGGTATGGTTGTCATATGATCTTTGGTAAATTTTATTTTCCTAGTTTAGGCACCCATTCTGTTCAACACGTTGTTGTTGTTAGGTGCCCTTGAGTCAGTATCCAACTCATAGCGACCCTCATAGGGTTCTCAATGGCTGAGTGTTTTGGGATTGCCTTGGGAGTAGATTGCCAGGTCCTTCTCCCATTTTTGCAGTGCTGGGGATTGAACTTGGGATCTCAGAGGCTGCAGCGCAGTGCTCTACCAACTGAGCCAAATCCCAGCCTGTTCAACATATAGTATTTAAAAAAAAAGAGCTTTGTTGGGCTGGAATTGTAACTCAGTGATACAGCCCTTGCCTAGCAGTCATGAGACCATGTTTTATATCCCTAGCACAAATGGGGGAGGGGGGGCAGACAATTCTGCAACTTCAAGGAGCTTGCAGTCAATGTGTTTGGTAAGAAGTGCATATATTTTTAGTTGTTATTTTAAGAGAAGTTAAAATATAATACTGCAAGAGTTCTGAATAAGGTTCAGGAAAGTGAGGACATAAGGACAAGCAATATCAAGGATCAACAGGGGAGTTTGCCAAATCAATAGTAATTAAGCTGTACCTTAAAGGTTGTATAGATAGTAAACTAGGCAGAGAACTGGGAAAAGGATAGCAAGAATATGACCACTGGTGGAATAGTTCTATATCGTGATTATAGTAATGATTTCACAAATATTTGTGAGATAAAATTACATATAATGTATTCACAAACACACACAGTACTATAGGTACAATTTGTGGAAAATGAGTAAGTTTTGTGAATTATACTAATTTCAGTTTCTTAGTATTGATGATGCATGACAGTTTTTAAAGATGCTATTAAGGAAAACTGGGTAGGAGGGAACATGGAGGACCTCTGTACTATTTTTATAACTTCTTGTTTTGGGTTTGCCTCAGGAGTGGATTGCTACACCCTTCTTCCATTTTTGTGGTGCTGGGAATCAAACCCAAGACCTCAGAGACTGAAGAGTGGCACTCTACCAACTGAGCTAAATCCCAGCCCCAATGAAGATAATTATGGAAAGAAAATGCAAATAAAGAGAATAACACATAGGAGCATATAAATATTTTAAATAGATTTGTGTCATGGGAATGAAAGGATGGGAGGGGTATCTTTAAAAGTTGGAGTATGACAGAGTTCCATCAGTCACTGTGCTAACAAATTTATATTTTCCCCTGAAATCATAAATAAGGTATTAGTATGACCAGCAAACAGAAATAAATAATCATATATAACTCCATCTGGAAAATACTCAGCAAAGGATATTAGAGAATCCACCACCTTTTTCCAAAGAAGTAGCTCTCAAGAGATTAGAGGTTCTATATAGTACTATTTTTGCTAAAAAATAACACAATGTAATGTATTTATTTCATGATAGCAAGAAATAAAGTATAAAAGAGAAAGGATTTTTTTTTTCTTAAGTGTGAATTTTGGTTTTGGTGAATAGCATATATGTGGTTATTTTCAGTATTTTAAATAAAATAATGGGAAGTATAATACAGAAAATTTCAAATAACATAAAAGAAAATTCCTATATTTAAACTTCTTTCTTAAACTATTTTGTATGGTATTTTGGAAATATACAAACATACAATACAATGGAGTTCCATAGTATGTGTTTATGAGCTGACTTTAGAATTTGATGCTTGAGTATCACTTTTATTATTCACTGGATGATATGGCAGCAGAGAACAAGAAGTTATTTAGAGTTATAAAGACATAGTGTCTGCAGCCATAGCACCCGGGAATCCAATCCCACCTGATCTCAGAAGCTAAGCAGGATCAGCTTGGTTAGTCCTTGGATGGGAGACTACCTAGGAATACCAGGTGCTGCAGGTTAGGGAGAAGGATCTTGCAATCGACTCCCAAAACGATCTGCCATTGAAAAAACTCTATGAATAGCAGAGAAGCACTGACAATAGTGCCTGGCATGGTACAGTGTTGGGGGAGTGTTTTGCTCTGTTGTATACAGGGTTGCTATGAGTGGCACCTGACTGGACCACAC
This sequence comes from Pedetes capensis, assembly GCA_007922755.1. Classification (NCBI taxonomy): domain Eukaryota; kingdom Metazoa; phylum Chordata; class Mammalia; order Rodentia; family Pedetidae; genus Pedetes; species Pedetes capensis. Next base: position 43,071 of record VMDO01017090.1, on the reverse strand, counting down.
CAAACAACAACAAAGAAATAGTATATAAGAGTCAGACCAACCAGGCTTACATTGATTCAAATCCAATAAACCCTTATTAAGTACTTATCTGACAGATTCTATGCAATGTGTTTCACATATATATTTCTCTTAAATTTTATAACAAACACCAATTAACATATGTTGAAGTTATATAGACATACTGTTAAAATAGAAGCAATTCACTCCTGCACTCAAGCAGGACTTCAGAATTCTATATTTACCAAATACTGCACTCCCATGCCCACCCCCAACACCAGTTCAATTTTTTTTTTTTTTGGTACTGGGGGTTGAACCCAGGGCCTTGCACTTGCATGCTCTGCAAGTGCTGGACCACTGAGCTGCATCCCCAGCCCATTTTTTTTTTTTTACTTTTTGAGACAGGGTCTTGCTAAGTTTCCCAGATTGCCTCTGGTCTCAAACTTGGAATCCTCCTGCCTCCGCTTCCCAAGACGCTGAGATTACAGGCATGCGTCACTGCGCCAGGTGCAACACCAGTTCAATTTTGACAGTTATTTTAAAGCAGAATAAACAGTTGCATGTTACTTTTCCTATTATTACTTCTTATCTTTGCTCATTGGCCCTCAAAAATCAGTATATACAAGACTTACTATTGTGATTTCTAGAAAAAATTATGCATATTTTACTCTATGTGTATTTGTAATATTAATGTTCAATATATAAAATGCTTGCCTTACAAAACGACTTTATCAACTAGCCCTATATTAAATGCCCTCCATTCTATCTCAGGATATATATTTGGTAAGCCAGGCATGGTGGCACACACCTGTAATCCCAGTGGTTTGGGAGGCGGAGGCAGGAGGATCGCAAATTCGAGACTAGAGGCAATCTGCGTAACTTAGGGAGACCCTGTCTCAAAAAGTAAAAAAATGGGCTGAGGGTGCAGTGCTCCAGCACTTGCAGAGCATGCAAGCTTGAGGCCCTGAGTTCAACCCCCAGTACCACAAAAATAAATAAATAAAAATAAAAATAAAAATAAAAAGATATATATTTGGTTTATCATAGACATAATATGGCTGAAAGAAAATTTTTTTTCAAAATTAGTTACTCATTTTTATGGTGTTCATGGGAATGACAGTGTTTCTCTGCTATTCATAGGGTTCTCAATGGCTAGTTGTTTCAGGAGTGGGTTGCCAGGTCCTACTCCCTAGTCTGTCTTAGTCTCGAAGCTCAGTTTAAATCTGTCTACCACAGGTAACCTTGCTGGTATCTGAGATACCTACAGCATAGCTTCAGCCTCATAGCACCACACAAGCCCCCACAGATATGTAGTTAGGAGGGACCAGTGCCTGGAGAAGGACATCATGTTTGAGAGAGTGGCAGATCAATGAAAAAAAAGGAAAACCCTCCACCAGATGCATCGACACAGTGTCTGCAACAATGGGCTTAAACATAAATATGATCATTTGCCTGGCTCAGAATCAGGGGGTGTTTTGTTCTTCCATACATAGGATCACTATGAGTCAGACCCAACTTGAGAACACCTAACAACAACAACAACCATATGGGAATGAAAATCAAACATTTAAATACAACCATTAGCCTAGTCTAGAATTTTGCTAGTTTACTTATTTCCTTAATGTAAGGAGAAGTCTCATTCATTATTTGGGTTTAAAGTATGTTTTATGACAGATGGCAAGACAATTCTTTGCCAATAAGTACCTATCTAAGAATGCCACCCTCATATATAAACCAAAGAATGAAAACCACCAAAATATATTGCTATTGTTGTTAGGTGCTGTCAAGTCGATATCTGACTCATAATGACCTATGTACAATAGGTGAAACACTATTATCAGTGCTTCTCTGTTATTCATAGGGTTTTCAATGGCAGATTGATTTTTGGGAGGGGGTTGTTGGGTCCTTCTCCCAAGTCTACATTATCTGGTGTTCCCAGGTGGTCTTCCATTCAAGTATTAACCAGGCCAGACCCTGCTTAGCTTCCAAGATCTGACCGGATAGGATGCCACAGGGCTACAGCTGTGGGCATCAAAATATGGTGACTACTAATTCAAGAAAATATGTTCCAGTTTTGTTCCAAATGTGATCTTTCACCTCCTCTTACAAGTCTTCTCAATAGCAAGCTAAGCTTCTGAGAATTTGGGAATATAAATTTGCTTGAACATAGACCAGAAATAAGAATTTGATTTTCCATGAAAAAAACAAGAATAACGATTTGTTACTATGTAGTTTACTTCTCTCTTTCCTCCAGTGCTGATAATTTAATTGTTCATACATACATACATACATACATACATTTCATACATTTAATTGTTCATAACGTAATTATTATCTTGACAAAATTCTGAGCACATAAAATTTTCATCACCTATTTCATTGACAATTATATAAATCAATTGACATTTATGTTTATCATATTCTTATACAATGAGAGAATACATGCTGTTGTTAGGTGCCATCAAGTTGGTATCCGACTCATAGCGACTCACATAGGGTTTTCAATGGCTGACTGTTTCGGGATTGCCAGGGGAGTGGATTGCCAGGTCCTTCTTCCATTTTTGCAGTGCTGGGAATTGAACTCGGGACCTCAGAGACTACAGCACAGTGCTCTACCAACTGAGCTAAATCCCAGCCCGAGAGAATACATAGCTGAATGAAATGCTACTCTACTTTAAAAACAAAAACAAACAAAACAAACAAACAAACAAAAAAATGAGCTTCAACATGTTTCTACTCCTATTTAGATTTTTCCTTAATTTTTAGTTTCCCTCTGTCAAAATTCACTTTTATGTAATTTGATATCTATTACCACTTAGGAGAAAGCAGTATTCTTGAAATAAAAATGTGGACTTTTGAATTATTGACCTAGTACACTAGTAAGTGGTCAAAGTGTGGGCACAAGTAAGTTAGCTGCCCTCTCTGACCCCTAGTTCTTTTGTCCATATATTGTCTCAACCTAGATAATCCTTAAGATGTCTTTCCTTATAAAAATTATCCCTCTGTATGGATATCCTAAATCTGTGATCATCTTGAAATACAGACTAATATACAAACAGTTTAATAAAGTCAGGAAAAACTTTAAAAAGTTTAAAACCACAATGCAGTGATGAAACATCTATTATTTACATTAAAATGTCTTCATCAAAAGTCTAACATGTAAAGTCATTTTAGTAATGATGTTTTTAATGTATATATTTTAAACTGCAATCATGAATTTTATGAAAAGATTTCTCTCCCCTAGACAGTTGGGATCTTCTTATTGCATTTAGATAATCATATGTCAATAAAATTACAAACTGGTTTGGTAGGAAGTTTCCTTTGGAATTAAATGAATTCAGGTTAATATGAAAGTGAGATAATTATTGATTCCAAATTAAATAGTATACACATCACATTAAAGGCAGACAAGAAGCAATAATCAATAGTGTTGATTCCACATAGTGCAAAATAATCAGAGATATGTATATATAAAAGAAATAAACAGTGAGGCATGATTATTTATCTCTGATTGAGGAGTAAGATCTTGTGGGACCCTTATCAGCCTCCTCCCTTTCCTAAGATTTTCATTAAGCAAAAGAAAAACTGTGGGGAGTAAGATCTGAAAGAATCTGCTGCTTCAGCTTCTCTGTACTTTGATAATGATGATGTAAGTAGAAAAGTTAGAAGGAGCCAGGCCAGCAGGGGTAGTGTGTGCAGACTCCCACTTAGCCTAGCTGTCTCTTTACCGAAAAGGGAAGCCACAAGTTCAGGTAAGAGGTGGATTTTAAGTGCTGTTACATATCAGGAGGTATAGAATGGACAGATTTTAAGTTGGAAGTAGTATAAGAAGATAAATAAAAACACAAGAATTTCAACAAGGTTAAAATTTAAACATTTTAAATAAATCAAAACCTGAGGTGTTTTTAATCATCTAGGAAGAAGGTATGTATTTAGTAATTTCCAGGTGTGGAAGTTGATAAATATATGCATACTGTGACAAAGATAAAATTGTCTAAACTCCTTAACTCATATTAAAAGAAATGTTCTTATTTTCCACCCTGTTAAATAAACCTATTTATAAACTAAAGATAATAGATGATTATTAGAACATCTAGGAAATGTTCCAGTTTGGAATTTGAATATCCTTAAAAACCCATGAATTAAAGGCTTGTTTCTTGGGGTGGTAATATTAGCAGGTGGTGGAATATTTAAGAAGTGGAGCCTCATGGGAGGTCTTTAGGTCTTTGTGGGTATGTTCTCTAAGAGTATTATGAGATGCTGGCCTTGTTCTCTTTTGCTCCATGGCTGTGAGGTGGTTATTCTCTGCCATGCACTGTCACCATGATATGCTGCCTTGCCAAAAGCCCAAAAACAATGGGAGCAATTGATCATTGACTGGAACCTCCAAAAACTGTTTGCCCAAATAATCCTTTCTCTTTACTAGTTGATTATCTCAGGTATTGTTGATAGTAGTAGAAAGCTGACCAAAACAAGAGGCTTACCTCCAATTCAGTTTCATATAAAGGGATAATGGCATTATATATATAAAATAATAGAAAGTAGAATATTCTTAAAGTATACTAATTTCTTATTTTATTTAAATTAAATATCAGGCCAGAAAATGTGTATATTAAATTCACAGTCAGCATCTCTGCACTGTCATGATTAATGACAAATCCACTCACTTGATAAGCTTTCTATAGAAATAGTGAAACATGAAAGCACAATGCTGATTACAAAACTGCAAGGGCTTTTCAACTTATGGGACCCTGTCAAAATGCTTCATGTAGCAACCACTATAATCGTATTGCCTATAGAGGATAGCCTGCAGTCATAGCCCCGTGGAATCCGATCCCGTCAGATCTCGGAAGCTAAGCAGGGTCCGGCCTGGTTAGTACCTGGATGGGAGACCGCCTGGGAACACCAGAAGCTGTAGGCTTGGGAGAAGGACCTGGTAACCCCGTCCCAAAAATCAATCTGCCATTGAAAACCCTATGAACAGCAGAGAAGCACTGACAATAGTGTTTCCCCTGTTGTACAGAGGGTCGCTATGAGTCAGATACCGACTCGACGGCACCTAACAACAACAACAACAACAACATAGAGGACAAGTTGAGTAGCTACTATTAGTATAACATTAGTTACTTCATCCCCATTACCAAGAATGTCCTGTTTATACAAGTGACACAATTTCCATTTTTACTAATGAATGTAATATTACAGTGTGACAAATAAATAACAGGCATAAGAGGGAATCAAGTTTGTTTCACATTACTAGTTTCCTTGTTGGTGTTGTTGTTAAGTGCCATAAAGTCAGTATCTGACTCATAGGGACCCTATATACAACAAGTGAAACAGTATTGTTACTGCTTCTCTGCTACTCATAGTGCTTTCAATGGCAGATTAGTTTTTAGGAGTGGGTTGCTGGATCCTTCTCCCAAGCCTACAGTTCTTGGTGTTCCCAGGCAGTCTCCCATCCAAGTACTAACCAGGCTCCACCCTGCTTTGCTTCCAAGATCTGACAGGATCAGATGCCACAGGACTACTGCTACAGGCCGTTAAATGCCATTAATAACCTCCATATTACTAAACATAATGATCATTATATTTGGCTTCTGGGCATCAGATATCATGATCTCTCTCTCATACTTAATAGACTCTGATTTGATTTGATCATTCAAATAAACTATTTTCAGTAAAGCAATATTTAAACAGTGAAAATAAAAATAACTCTAGAATATGTAGTTTTCAGAGAATGTAATGAGATTTATATAAACACATCAGCATTCAGGGTCATTCTTAAAATGTATAGAATTTAGGACAAAAAACTCAATGGGGCATACTTACCGTATGTTTCAATATCTAGAAGTTATAATTTGTGCTAAAAACCTCTTAAATGAAATATATTCTTTCTATCTTGGCTTAAATGCTTTTATAACAACAAAATGTAATTTTGTTTGTTGTATTTTTCTTTCCTAAATTCTGCTTTTGTGTTTTCTCTCTCCTCTTTCTTTCTTTCTTTCTTTCTTTCTTTTTTTTTTTTTTTTTTTTTTTTTTTTTTTTTTTTTTTTTTTTTTTTTTTTTTTTTTTTTTTTTTTTTTTTTTTTTTTTTTTGTGCCGGGTGTTGTACCCAGGGCATGCTGTGCAAGTGCTGGACCACTGAGCTGCACTCCCAGTCCAGTTTTTACTAAGTTACACAGACTGCCTCTGGTCTTGAACTTGCGATCCTTCTGCCTCTGCCTCCCGAGCTGCTGAGATTACAGGCGTGTGCTACCCACCACGCCCAGCTTTGTGTTTTCTGTTTCTACAATTATTTTTACTTACTCATATTTTTACTTACTCATTCTCAATTACCAAAAAGATTATTGAAATATAAAATTAATTTATGTAAAATGTGATTACATTTTCATCAAAGCTCAAATTGAAGACAAAAGTATATGTTGGAAAAATAAAATTTTATTTTATATGTTGTTGTTGTTAGGGGCCATCCAGTCAGGTCTGACTCATAATGACCCTATGTAATACAGAAAGGAATGATCCCTGATTCGGTGCCAGGCACATGATCTTTTTTATGTTTAAGCCCATTATTGTAGGCACTGTGTCAATCCATCTAACTGAAGGTCTTCCATTTTTTTATTAGTCTACCACTCTCCCAAACATGATGTCCTTCCCCAGACAACATGTCCATAATATGTCAGATGTAGTCTGGCCATCTTCCCTTCCAAGGAGCACTCTGGTTGCACTTCTTTTAGGATAAATCTCTTGGTTCTTTTGGAAGTCCATGGTGTATTCAGTTTTCATCTCCAGCACCATAATTCCAAAGCATCAATTCTTTTCCTCTCTTCCTTGTTCAATGTCCAGCTTTCACGATCATATTATACAAATGAAAATATGGCATGAGTCAGGTGCACCTTCATCTCTGATTAGACATCTTTACTTTTCAACAGTTTGAAGAGGTCTTTCATACCAACTTTTTCAGTGCAATGCTTCTTTTGATTTCTTAACTGCTGCTTCATGAGTGTTGATTTTAGAACCAAGTAAAGCAAAATCATGGACAACCTCAATCTTTGTTCCATTTATCATGAAGTTACTTACTAACCGAGTTGTAAGCATTTTTGTTTTATTGATTTTGAGGTATAATACATACTGTAGGCTGTGTCCTTTGATCTTCACCAGTAAATGTTTCAAATCTTCCTTTATAGAAAGCAGAGCTATGTTATCTGCATAATGCAGGTTGTTAATGAATTTTCTTCTAATTATGATGCTGTTCTTCATAAAGTTCAGCATCTCAGATTATATTGTCAGCATAGAGATTGAAGATGTATGGTGAAAGGATACAGTCCTGAGGCACATGTTTCTTGACTTTAAACCAGGCAGTGTTTCCTTGTACTGTTCGAATGACTGCCACCTGGTCCCTGTACAGATTCCTCATGAGTACGATTAAGTGTTCTGGTGTTCCCATCCTTTGCAATGTTTTCCATAAATTGTTATGGTCCACACAGTCACATGCCTTTGCATGGTCAATAAAAGATAGATAAGCATCTTTCTGGTATTCTGTGCTTTTGGCTAATCCATCTTACATCAGTAATGATGTCCCTGGTTCCATGTCCTCTTTTGAATCTGGCCTGATTATCCGGCAGTTCCATCTCTATATATTGCTGCAATCACTTTTGAATGATCTTTGACAAAATTTTGCTTGCATATGATATTAATGATTGTTTGTTGTTGATATTAATGATATTGTTCTATAATTTTCACATTCAGTTGGATCCCCTTTCTTGAGAATAGGCACAAATGTGAATGTCTTCCAGTCAGTTGGCCAGGTAGCTATTTCCCATATGGCTTGGCATAAAAAATTAGCACCACCAATGCTGTATCTGTTTGTTGAAATGTCTCTATGGGTGTTTCATCAATTCCTATAGCCTTAACTTTCACCAATTCCTTCAAGGCAGCTTCCACTTTGACTTCCACTACCATTGGTCCCTAATCATATGTAACCTCTTTAAATGGTTGATCATCCACCAATTATTTTTGGTATAATGATTCTGTATATTCCTTCCATCTTCTTTTGATGTTTCCTGAATTGTTTAATATTTTCCCTGTAGAATTCTTCACTATTCTCTATTTTTTGTTATTGGAAATCAAGGGTTAAATTTTTCTTCAATTCTTTAAGGTGGAGGAAAACAGAGTGTATTCTTCCCTTTTGTTTTCTATCCCCAGCTCTTTCCATATATCATTATAATATTTGATTCTGTCTTCTTAAGCTGTCCTTTGAAATTTTCTGTTTAGTTCCTTTGTCATGTCTTTTATTGTGGCTGCTCAACTTTTAAGGGCAACTTTCAGAATCTGTTTTGGCATGTAATTTGGTCTTTTCCTTTTTTCATGTCATTTTAATAATGTTTTGCTTTCCTCATGAGTGATGTATTTGATATCATGCCACAACTCACATGGTCTTTGATCATCAGTGCCTAATGTATCAAACCTCTTCTTGAAGTGGTCTCTTAACTCAGGTGGGTTATACTCAGGATCATACCTTGGCTTTTGTACCCTTGTTCTAATTTTCTTCTATTTTAGTTTGAACTTGCATATGAACAGTTGATGGTTTGATCCACAATCAGCACCTTGTCTTATTCTAGCTTTTGATATTAGGCTTTTGCATTGTCTTTTTCCACAGATGTAGTCAGTTTGTTTCCTGTATATTCCATCTTCTGAATTCCATGTGTATATCTGCCTTTTATGTTGGTGAAACAATGTATTTCCAATTAAAATGGTCATTGGTCTGACAAAATTCTATCATGCAGTCTGATTCCAATTATTAATAGATGCTTACAGTTGTTTCTTCACATTTTGAATTGTGCCACTTCAGCAAATGAAGGGCCCCTGGGGCTTTACTACATTTCCATCATTAAGGTAAACTTTACTTTGAGGAGGCAACTCTTCCCCAGTAGTCTTTTGACTGACTTCCAACATGGGGGACTCATTTTCTAGCACTATAGCTGACAGTGTTTCCCGGCTATTCATAGGGTTTTCAGTGGCTAATTATTTTGGCAGTAGGTTCCAGGTCCTTCTCCCAAGTTAATTTTAGTCTAGAAGTTCAGCTGAAACCTGCCCACCATGTGTGACCCTGCTGGTATCTATTAATACTGATAGCATAACTTTCAGTATGACAGCAACACACAAACTCCCACAGTATTGCAAACAGACAGACATGTGGGGGGAAATTTATAAATATTTTTAAAATGATTCCATTGTAATCAAAATGCCTCTTCTTTGGATAACAAACGACAAATAAAAATAAAAGGAATTAAAAATCATTTATTAACATTTCAATAATACTGATTTAACAAATCTTAATTTGTTATTCATTTCAGGAATAATTAAATATCTATTAGGAAGCATTGTTTAAAAACATTATCCAATGTCCACTGCCTTGTTGACGTAGAAAAATATTATTTTCACATACCTTTTATCTAAGTTTGCATATATGCAAATGAGAGAATAATTTGAGTTTATCAATATAAAAATCCTACAACTATCATGGAAATTCTATTTTATATCCAGAACTGCAAATATGGTTATGAATAGAAAGAAGCAAACAAAAAGGATGCATCTACCACTGAGAAATAATACTTCATTATGGAAGAATCTATTACATTGTTGATGAACAGGATTTGACAATTTGATTTTTCTTCTCATTTGATTCAATTCCACTAATTGAATTAACTGTCCCTACACTGTTAAGTATGGCTACAGCCCTACCACTCTGATATCTGATCCCATCTGATCTCAGAAGCTAACCAGACAGGTTAGTCTTTCAGTGGGGAGACATCCTGGGAATATTGGTTGCTGTAGGGTTGGGCCTCAACAGCCAACTCTGGAAATAATCAGCCACTAAAATCCCAATAAATAGCAGAGAGGCACTGACAGTAGTGCCAGACATGGCAGAGTGTCAGGTAGTGTTTTGTTGTGTTGTACACAGGTCACTATACTTGACAGCACCTAACAACAACAACAACACCATCACGAAATGTTGTTTTATAAAAATCATTGCAGCTTAAATTCAGACACTGTCCCAGAAACTTAATCTAATCAATGTTTTCCAAGGTAATAGAACCAAAGGTACAGGAAAAGCACTCCAGAACGTGAAAGGTGTTAGCCATAAAGGATGATGTTTAGGATTGTGAGTAGTGTTAAGAACCAGATCAGAAGTGAGTAAGATTTCTGTGTATTTTTCAATCAATTCATTTTCCTGTGTTTGCAATGTGCAGGGCCCCCTAAAGACATCAAAGGAGAGGATTTTTGTGTCTGAATCTAAGATATAATCCTGAGAATTATTATCAGTTATTATTGCATTAGATGTAACTTGTGCTAACAATGCATCAAGCAATATTATAGTATGCATCACTAATTCACAAACTACATGTTTTTTATTTTATTGGTTGTTTATTTATTTATTTTTGTATTATTGGGGGTTGAACCCAGGGCCTCAAACATGCCAGACACTCCACCACTAGCCCCTGTTTTCATTTTTGAGAAAGGGTTTCTTTAAATTGCACAGGGTGCCTCTGGCCTTAAACTTGCAATCCTTCACCTCTGCCTCCTAGTTCGTTGAGATGACATGCATATGCCACAGCACCTGGGTAATCTAGATATTCTGAAGGCTTTCATGGAATGGACTGAGAAGTTATAGAGGAAGACAGCAAATTGTAATGTGGATATCCTCTCCCAATTAAGACTTTTTTGTTTATTTACTTTTTAGTACTCTTATGACAGATTTTGAAAGACTATAGAAATACTGAAATACAATGCAACTTGAAATTGAGATTTGTAGACTGAAATGTTTATAAAAATGCCAACTATATAATTCATATTGTTCATATTAGCAGTGTCTAAACTACTGCATTTATTGCTTGAGGTTTTAAAAAGACTTTTTCTAATAGAGAGTTTTGATATTGCAAAATTGGGCCTTTTAAATTTTAATTATAGTTTTAATAGATACTATAAGGTATCTCTTAATTCCTTATCTCTAGAAACAGCTATATCTTTCTAAGCTCTTAGAATTGAATTGGCATTTGAATCTGAATATAAATCTTTAATTTCTCAGCTATTTCCATTATTCTTTGCTCTGCTAGAAACCACAGTTTAAAACATTATAAAAAGGAACAAGGTATAAGCCAACTGAAATTTATTAAAAAGAAGAAAGAAAAACCAATACAAAAACCATTATATTGTCTTATTTATAGTATAATCTATCATAAGCCAAAGGAAAGGCTTAGCATTTATTGTTTAGTTTTAAAATACAGATCCTCAAAGGACTTATTCAAATTTAACTAAACAGCATATCCAAATGAAATGCCTATAAAAATTAGGAAAAGCTTGTAGCTGACATATCAGGATACAAAAGCAGCAGGATTTAGGAAGAGCACAAACCCTGCAAAGGCATTTACCTATTGATACTTTAAATTAATTTGAAACATATATGTCTCACAATTAATCAAGAAATAAAGTATCTCACATAAATTATTAACAGTAAATACCCTGGATAAAACTTGAGAGTCAGGTGAAAATGTTGAAAAAGGGAATAATACAGAGATTTGGCACTTATGGAAAAGGATCACTATTAAGAATTCATCCAAGTGCTCTCAATATATTTGACTTGATTTCCACACAAAAATAATCAGGGCTGCTTTGAACGCTAGCATTATAAATACCTAGCTTCTCCTTTCTTTGAAAATTTAAACATTTAATCATTTGTCTTTGCTATTTTTTTATTTTTATAATTTTCTCTTTTCAGCTATGCTTTTACTAAAGAGCAATCAGTGATATCCATTCCTTCTTTACCTTTCTCCTTCACCTTTACATATAAAAATATAAAGCAATAGGATTCTTTAAAAAATAGAAGACTAAAATCCAAAGATGTAATAGTAAATGATTTGTGCACTCCATAGCTATTTCTCTAGAATCATTTCAATAGCTCTAATTACTATCATTAGAGGCTGAGTTTTAATTATAAGTCAAATAATAGTGATTAAGAAGGCCTTAATGCCTTCCTACCTCTAGGTCCCTAACCTCTGTCTTTGTTAGAGCACTGACTTTAGAAACTTGGTCATTGTAAATAGGTTCTCTCCTATGATATGTACATATATTTAAAAGCATCTTTCCAGTTTACAAACCAGGAATGTCTTTCTCAAAGACCTGCCACCGTCCCTTTGGAATGTAAACATTAAAGTGGATGGCACCTCATCTCCTGGTGTTTGTGGGAGATAGGAACCCACCTGCTACAGGCAACTTGTTCCAAGGTATGAAACTATCTTCTACCAAAAAGGACAAGCCTTGCTCTTCCTTTGGGTAAAGGCTGTAAGCAACCATAGATGTTTACTATAACCCATCAGCCACCCTAGATCTTAAAAACTCTCTCTTGCCCTTTGTTTAAGTGGAGTTAAATTCAGATTAAGTTCTGACCTTTCACTCCTATAGAAATAACCTGGAATAAAGTAATTTTGCTCACTTAACTTTGTCTCATGCAAATTTCACTTTGACAACACATATGTGGATTTGGCCAAATAACATTGAGAACATGACCTAGAGAAGAGGAGTAACTTGACTGATAAAATATAATGTAGATGTGTAGGTTTAAGGAGACAATGTGAAAACAACTGTTTCATAAATTTTGGTTTGCTTTTGGATCCATCCAGGGGATGATGACCAAGGATTAAGATTAAGGATTAGGGAGATGAAGTATCAACAATTTCCCCAGTCCCTTTCAGTATACTTATCTGATTTTCACACAAAAACAATCAGCTTTGCTTTGGACTCCAGTGTCATAGACTTCTAACTTCTCCTCTTTTAAAATACTTGTAGATAAATATCCTGAAATACTCACAATTTTGGCATAATTCATATGCCTAAAGTAATAAGATCTAATTGCACATGACATTTATCATAATGTTGGCATTTTCCTATTGCAAAGAATTCATCTTGTTAGATGTAGTAGTGGACAGCAGTGCTGATTGTGAGTTTTTAGCCAGCCTTACATAGACTGACCATGTCAACAAACAAACAAACAGAAAACAAATAAGAAAAGAAAGAAAGAAATAATGAAAGAAAATATTTCATTCTAAGGAAATCTCTAAATTACTTTCTAAGTAAGTATCCTCAAGTCTAGCCAATTTCTATCAGTTGTGGGAATAGTGTATGTATTGTTATAAAATTAGGTATGTAGATATGACAACCTTTTTATGTTATTCTTTGAATCAAACAGTGTCCTTGGATGGTACAAGTATAAGTTGCAGACACATGGAATTTTCAAAAATGAGTAATATTACTGAAACACAATTGTGTTACAAATACACATACACACACACACACACACACATTTAGCCTTCATAACTAAACTAGGAAAAATTCCAAGATAACAGAGACAATAAGATTCAGTAAATTAATACCTGATTCTGCCATTTTGTATAGTGATGATGTGAACATTTCAATAATGAAACCAACTGAGGTTAATAGCTTATTCTACTTCACTTTCCTTGCAATTAAGCCTTATTCTAATTACAAGTCATTAGTTCGACCTCTTTGACATTAAGAAATGTAGATGAATCTCAGATAAATTATGATGAAACAATAAACTTTTCTTTCATTATACTTCCTTAATCTCTTGAATCTGTCTTAAAATCCTCTCCATAACTGATACAGATACAGAGAATAGCACAGAGGTTGTGCATTTTTAAATTACTCATCTAACCTCAGTATTCACTTTGGGAAATTTGCTTCACTGAGCATTTGTTTACCAGATTCAGATGCTATTTTTAATGGAAACTGTCAATCTTTAGTAATATAGGTAGCCATATGTGGTAATTTGACAACCTAACTTACAAGTACCACTGTAGTTGTGAATTGTGCTACCAAAATAATAATATAGTATAATTAATTTGAAAAAGTTGAAAATCTAGTTATCTTTAAATAAGTGATATTCAGACTACCATTACCTACATGCATGGTATTTTTAACTGTTTTACATAATTCATCTCACATACAAAAATAGGTTGGTGCCTGAAAGTTTGGGTGACAACCATGAACTCTACCCTTTTTCTTACAGCATCACTACTAAATGCAAAAGAGATGATTTAGTAGTTATTAATTTAGGATTATTTTTATTATTTGTCAGCTAACAGTGCCTGACCCCTTTACAGAAAAGCCACATATAGACAGATTTAACGATACTACACAATGTTTCTTGAGATGTAAAATAAACTCTCAGGTATATCTATGGAACAATTCTAAGGATGTCTAGAAATTCTTCTGCTTCTTAGTTGATGTTGGAAGAAACATTGGCAACTCAGGGATAGGTAGCTAAACGTTGTTGTTGTTAGGTGCCATCGAGTTGGTATCCAACTCATAGCAACCCTCATAGGGTTTTCAATGGCTGACTGTTTCAGGATTGCCTTGGGAGTGGATTGCCAGGTCCTTCTCCCATTTTTTGCGGTGCTGGGAATTGAACTTGGGACCTCAGAGACTGCAGCGCAGGGCTCTACCAACTGAGCTAAATCCCAGCCCCTGCTAAACATAGAAAAATACAATATGTTATTCACATGATTTTCTGATGTTTTATTAGGAGTAAGTACATAAAACTAAATGAGTATCAATTGAGTATATTGATTCTCAAGCATGCTTTTCTGGGAAGAACTCAGTCCAGAGACTAGAATAACAACAATAACAGAACTGTGGTTGTGTTTCAAATAAGTCTGATACTCATATCATTTTTTATAAGTAGTTGCATTATTATCTTCACAGACATTCATTGTTTTGTGTTGAATTTTTCAAACAGCTTTAACGTAATTGAAAAACTTTCCATACTATGTTACTAAATAAAATTCCTGGACAATTGGAGTCTTGTTGAGGAAATACTTTCCTGTGCCTACATGTTGGAGCATGCTTTTTAACTTCTCTTCTAGTAGTTTTAAGGTTTCAAGTTTTATGTTAAGGTCTCTTATTCATTTCAAATTAACTATCATTTAAATTGAGATACCTGGGCCTATTTTCAGTTTTCTACAGATGGATATCCAATTTTTCCCAGCACCATTTGTTAAAGAGGCCATCTTCTGTCCATTGAACATCCTTGCCCCCTTTGTCAAAAACCAGGTGGCTATAGTTTTGTGGGTGTATCTCTGGGTTTTCAATTGTGTTCCATTGGTATTCAAGCCTATTTTTTGTGTCACTATCAAGCTGTTTGCCACAACAGTTTTGTAGTACAGGCTGGCACCAAGAATTAACAAATGGGATTACATGAAAGTAAAAAGCTTCTGTACAGCAAAATAAACAATCAACAGAGTTAAGGAAGAGCTTAAAGAATGAGAAGGAAACTTTGTATTCTATACATATTACAGAGGACAATTTTCAAGAATTTATAAAGAACTTAAGAAAGCAAATACAAAGACATCAAATAACACAATACATAAATGGGCAAAGGAAATGAGCAGACAGTTCTCAAAGGAAGAAGTTGTAGGAGCCAATAAACACATGAAAAAGTGCCCTGTATCACTAGCCATTAAGGGAAATGCAAATCAAAACAGCACTGAGATTCCATCTCACACCAGTAATAATGGCCAAGATCAACAAAATAAATAATAACAAATGCTGGCAAGGACATGGAGAAAGAGGAAACATTTTGCACTGCTGGGGGGATTGTAAAGTAGTTCAACCACTTTGGAAATCAATGGGTGGATATCTTAGAAAACTTAAGAACTGAACTGCCATACCATCCAGTGATACCACTTCTGGGAATATACCCAATGGATGATAAGTCATCATACCATAGGGACACCTGCATTTCCATATTTAGTGCACAACTCTTCACAATAACAAGGGTATGGAATAAAGCAAGATGTCTATCAACAGAGGAATGAATAGAAAAGATTGTTGTATATATACACAATGGAATATTACTCAGAAATAAAAAAAAATGAAATAATGTCCTTTATGGCAAAATGGATGGAACTGGAGAATATCATCCTAATTGAGCAAAGCTAGGCCCCAAGAGAGAAATATCATATGTTCTCATTCATACCTGGGACCTAAAGCTAAATTCAAGGAAGAAAAAAAGTATAAATATGTAGATATATATTTAGAAAAGAACAAAGAGTCTTACCTAAGAAAGAAAAATATGAGTAGAAAGAGGGGGGAGGGGTTTATGGGGGAGCAAAGAGTTATGAAAGTGAGGAAGGGGAGGGGAAACAATATGGAAGGTTAAAAAGGGGAGAGGACAATCTCAAGCTACATGATACAATTCCATCAATACATGACAAATATGGGAATATAACCTATAATTGCATATGATTTTTATCACATATTAATCAAAGGGTTTCATAAATTAATAAGTTGATGTAAGTCTAACCAAAAATGATGTAATAGGTGCACAATGGAAATAGCAAAAGCCTTACTACTCTATATCCCACTAATGTTTATTAATAAAAAAGTCCTCTGTCTCTCTCTATAATTTTTACTTTCTTTGGAAACAAAGTTAGTGAGTTTATTAATTACGGATAAGAGAGAGAATATACTTTAGATTTAAGCACAGTATTTGGAAAGGTAAAAAGGAGAGATGCTTAGGAAAAGGATAATAGTGCACATCTGAGACATGCATATTGGCTTCTCCATAGAGAAAAAGAGAATTGCATAAGCAAAAAATCATAATATACATCTATGATGTGGACACAAGCTTCTCAAGAGCTATAAGAGCCCTCTAAAATCTGCTTTTAAAGCAATGAAATTAAAATTCTAAAGGAAAACAATAACTTGTACGCAATACTTTATGTTGGGTAAAACTTTTATATTTTAAATATTATTATTATTGTCATTATTATTATTGTGCAGTACTGAGAGGTTGAATCTAGGGCCTGGCACATGCTAGGCAAGTGTTCTACCATTGAGCTGCACCTTCAGTTCCTTGTTATTTTTTATTTTGAGACAAGGTTCTTGCTAAGTTGCATAAACTGCCTCTGGCCTTGAATTTGCTATCCTCCTAATTTACCTTCTCAAATTTTGGGGATTATAGGTGTGGACTATGACATTTGGCTTAAAAATGATTTTAATACATATATTTATAGTGTAGAACATGTTTTAATACAAATATACACTGTGAAATGATTGCTAAAGTCAATAAAATTAGCATATCCATTGCCTATAATAGTTACTTTTTGTGGCAAGTGTACCTAAAATCTACTCTCATGTGTGTATTATACAATAAAATATTATTATCTATAGCCTTATGCTCTAAGACTTATTTCTTTTATACAACTGCCAACATTTATACTTGCACCTGCTTCCCTCCCATCTTTGCCCCTGTTTAGGCAGTGATATATCCTTCAAATTATTTTGTAAGAAAATTGTGAAACTTTGTTTTATAATAAATCAAAATTGTCTTTTGAAATTTAGTGCTAATGAATTTTAAGCCCAAGATAGAAAAATATGTTTTTGTAATATTCTGCTAAGAACCTAGCATGCTAAGCAATGTTATTACCATATATATATGTATATATATGTGTGTATATATATATGTTCATATATATATACACACACATACACACATATATATTTGGAAAAATACCTGAAATAGTGATTTTTGTGGATTACATATATACTTACTAGTCTAATTTTAAAAGTAAACTTATATTAGCCTTTCCTCATACGTAGTAAAATATTTCTAATTGAAATAGATATTCCACAAATAAAGCCATTTAATGATAAATACATAGCAGCCTTTTCAAAATTGTGCTCTAATAAATTTGTTTAGTCTTGTGTATCTGTTGCTGCAGAATAATTTCATTGTATTCTGTATGTAGAAATGAACTGGGGTTTGAATCTTCTTATAAAACACTAGCTGTTGACATTAAACAAACCGACAAGGTGTGGGGTCTGTGCTTGTTTTGTAACTCTTGAAGTGGTTTTCTATTGCCCCTCTGGCCATATGTATGTGACATGGTGGGTGGGCTTGAGCACTGAGATGTACCTTGACTTATCACTCACTTTGCTTGCAAAAGCAGCTCTGATATACTCTAGTCACTGATTCCACTGTTCTGCAAAAATAAGAGTAGGAAGAGACTAAATTTACTATTAAAGTATGATCTGCAAAAGTCAATTTAACAAAGACAAAAATTATTTCAGAAGTAAAAAATAAATGCATGACACATGAATGTTATTATATTCTTACAACATCAAAGGTTTATGTTGGCTGGGCTCCGTGGTACATGCCTATAATCCTAGCAACTCAGGAAGCTGAGCAGGAGGATCATGAGTTTGAGGCCAGTGTTAGCCTATGCACTTAGCGAGATGCTGTCTCAAAAGAAAAAAAATAAAAAGGGGTTGGGAATGTGGCTCAGAAGTGAAGCAAGTGCCAAGCATGCATGAGGCTGTGGTTTCAAGTCAAGAGAGTACTACAAAACATAATTAGTTAATAGTCAACAATACTGGGAAAAAAATTAAAAGTCTGAGGTGAATTTAGAGACAGAACGAGGACCCTCCCAAACAGGAATCCATATTCTCTGAGACCAGATACCAGAGCCCAGGCTGGCAGGCCAGACTGGGATCCAACAGTCCCAGGTACGCAAGGCGTGTGAGTGGAGATGAACTCCAATCTCACACTCCCCTTACCAATCTCAAATGAACTTTCCCATTTTTCTGTCTGTGTAAATTGTGTTTTTCCTATGGAAAACACTTTGAAAAAATCTCAGGGAACGTGAAGGTATAATAAATTTGAGTATGTTGAAATATTTTCACATTGCTGTGAAAATTTATGAAAAGTGGTGAAACTCACTTCTGTGCTTGCCTATGGAGCCCCTTTATTGTGTTTCCAGTGACAATAATCCACAAAGAAGTTAATGGGAAGAGAATTGAATTTACAAACTAAGTCTATCAGCAGAGTATGGGGCAATCTTTTTCTGTGACCTGTCCCTACATTCCCACACATCAGCCAGAATCCAGAATTAAAGTGCCCAGAAATATCAAGAGAATGCTTTAGAGCTTAACTTCTCAAAAGCTCTCTTTAGACCTTCTTATGACATAATCCTTGTGTCTTAATAAGACTTCCTATGTAACCAGTGAGTCACTTACTCATTTCATAAAAGTAAATGTTACTCATACAAAAGTAATGAAGTAATTTAAGAGAGTACTACAAAACGTAATCAGTTAATAGTAACTTTTCCATGTAGCTGGGTTAGATGCTAGCTTAATATTTTCACTTTCCAATTTTAATGTACATAATTTTAAAGAATATGAAAACTCCCTGTGACTTTCCTTCTACTCTTACAAGTCTCAATGTATCCAGTATTTAATACCATGTAAAAGTGTTGCTTTTTATTTTGATTAATTAATTTACCAGGCAAATGGGAATTATTTCTTAAATTGTTTTTACTTACAAGGTTGATATTTAAAAATTCAAAGTTGTAGAAATGTTGCAAGAATAGTTCACTGGCTATCTATAGAGTTTTAGTTATATTCACTAATTTTCATCGTGTTGCCAATTTGACATATCCTCTCTCTCTCCTTTCTCTCTCTCTCTTTCTCTCTCTCTTGCTCTTTCTCAGTTTTGCCTTCTATCATTCTCCCTCTGTCCTATAGCATTTCTCCTTTAGTTGAACTATTTTCAGAGTAGGTTATAGACATCATGACACCCTTTTATGACTACCTTAATATGTACCTTCTACAAACTGATATTTTTATCACAGGTCCACAGTACAATTAACATGTTAAGGAAATTTACTTATTTATTTATACTATTACTGTAGTACCATTGTTCAACCTCTCCCCAACCACTCCTTGCTTCTACTCTCCATAGTCTCTGCTAACCAGCGTTCTACTCAAAATTTCTGTGAGATCAACTTTTATTTATTTTTTACTTTATAATAATCAGTAAATAAGGAAATGTATCAGGCATATAATAAATATATCTGATATACTCTTTCTACTCTAATTTTTCAATTGCCCCAATAATGCTTTGGAAATATTTTTTATGTGATAGTACAATCCAGGATTATGCATTTTATTTACTTGTATGTGTCTTAGCCATCTTTGCCCATGAATAGCTCCTCTTCTTTAATTTGTATCACATGACATTAGAACTTTTAGAAGAGTATATGGATTTGTCTTACTGTTTTCTCATGATTTGATTCAGATTGTGCATTTTTGGCACAAACTTTACAGAAATAGGACTGTGTCCTTCCAAGGGCAACATTAGGAGATTGCAATATCCATGAGTTTCATTATTTGTGTGTTATTTGGCAATATTCAATTAAGGAAGTATCTTCCATATTGATACAGTAATAAGTAAAATGAGAATATGCTCTGAGATTATATAAATACTATATCCTCATCAAATTTTAATTGATGATTTTAGAACTCATAGCGTATTCTTGCATGAATCAAGAATGAAAAATTGGTGCATGTAGATATTTTAAATCTACTATTCTCACACCTGACTATATTCATTTATTAATTTACTTATAATTACTATGGCCTCATATTCAGTGGCCTTATAATCCATTGTCTTTACAATACAACATCAAATTAACCCATTAATTGACCCATAATTGACTGGTGTGAGCAACTTCAAAATGACTCTACCTTCTTCCCTTTTAATTGTTGTTGTTGTTAGGTGCCATCATGTTAAATCTGACTCATAGTGATCCTATGTACAATAGAAGGAAACATTACTGGACACTGTGCCATACCTGGCACTATGTCAGTGCTTCTCTAGTATTCATTAGGATTTCAATGGCTAATTGTTTTGAGATTGTTTCAAAAGTGAGTTGCCATGTCCTTCTCATGTTTTTGTGGTGCTGAGGATTGAAAAAAGGGCCTCAGAGAGTGCAAATCGGCACTCTACTGGTTGAAATAAAACATAGCCCCATCCCTTTTAATATTAATTTCTTACTTTGTGGAATAATAAAATGGTTCAGGTTTATTTTATGTGTTCTCTGTCCTAGCATTAAAATCAATCTCTTTAAAAATTCCTTTTTCTTTCAAGTGGGGAATGGTTTTGAGTGCAAATACATAATTGCTTGATGTGTTCCTTGCTCCTGGGATGAGGTAGCATGGCATTTGTATACTTTTACAAAGAGAACTACTAGTAGGTTGGTTAGTGGGAAAGTAGATAGACAGATAGATAGATGTTGTTGTTGTTGTTGTTGTTGTTAGGTACCCTTGGGTACCCTGTTAGGTACCCTGTTGTTAGGTACCACACTAAGTACAGCAGACTGAAACATTACCCAACACTGTCCCATGCACACATGCTGGAGCCATTGTTGCAGCCACTATGTTTCTTCTAATTTTGAGTTGTGCCATGTCATTCAAGGGGTTTAGCTCAGTTTGGTAGAATGCTGCTCTGCCCTCTCTGAGAGCATGGATTCAATTACTAGCTCCATAAAAATGGGAGAATGACTTGGCAGCACACTCCCAAAACAATCCAAAAACAATCAGCCATTGAAAATCCTATGAGGGTCACTGTGAGTGGGACCTGACTCCACACCACATAACAACAACAACAACAAAAGGAGATCATGAGGGCTTAAATGCATTACTCTCATTAAAGTGGACTCCACTTTGAAGAGGCAATTCTTGCCCAGTCATTTCTTGAATGCCTGCCAGCCTGGGAGCTCATTTTCTGGTACTATATTTGACAATATTTCTCTGTTATTCATAGAGTTTTCAATGGCTAATTATTTCAGGAGTGGGATTCCAGGTCCCTCTCCCTATTCTGTCTTAGTCTGGAAGCTCAACTGAAACCTGTCTTAGGTGGCCCTGTTGGTATCTAAAATACCAGTTGCTGTGGTGATGAAAGATTGAAACATTACCCAACACTGTGCCATGCACACGATGCTTTTATGTTGGAGCCATTGTTACAGACATTATGTTTCTTCTAATTTTGATTTGTGCCATATCAATCAAGGGTTTTAGCTCAGTTGATAGAATGCTGCTCTGCCCTTTCTGAGGACATGGGTTCGATTACCAGCATCACAAAAATGGGAGAATGACTTTGCAGCACACTCCCAAAACAATCCCAAAACAAGCAGGCATTGAAAATCCTATGAGGGTCACTATGAGTTGGACCTAACTCAACTTCCATCATCACAGCAACACATAAGCCCCCTCAACACACAAGCTGACCAACACATCAGGGAGATAAGCTTTAACAAATCACAAGTTTGTATTGATAACTTTAATGTTAAACCAACACCAGAGTGTTCATCTTTGATTCAACTCCCACTCTGTATTTGTATTTCTTTTCAAATAAAGTGAATACTGAATTGTCATAATATTTTATATACCTGCATTTGACATATGTATTTAATTTTACAATATGTATAACTCTAATGTCATGCTGAACGTGAAGAGGATTTGAAACATTTGCAGATGAAAATCAAAGAACATGGCCTTGACTATGGATTGCTCCTCAACATCAAGAAAACAAAAATCCTTACAACTGGGTCAGTACAACTTCATGATAAATGGAGAAAAGATTGAGATTGTCCAAAATTTTGCTTTACTTGAGTCTACAATCAACACCCACAGAAGCAGGAATCATGAAATCAAAAGATACATTGAACCAGGGAAAGCTGTTGGAAATGACCTCTTTAAGGTATTGAGAAGTAAAGATGTCACATTAAAGACAAAGGTGCTCCTGACTCATGCCATGGTATTATCAGTTGCATCATATGCTTGTGAAAGCTGGAAAGCAAATAAGTAGGACAGAAATAGAACTGAAACTTTTGAATTATAGTGCTGGAGATGAATATTGAATATACCAGGAATTACCATAAGAACCAACAGATCTGTTCTAGAAGTACAATCAGAGTACTCCTTGAAAGCAAGGATGGCTATACTGCCTCTTACATATTTTGGACATGTTGTCAGGAGGCATCAATCCCTGGAGCAGGACATCATGTTTTTGGAGAGCAGTAGATCAATGAGAAAAAGGAAGACCTTCAACTAGATGAATTCACACAGTGACTGCACCACTGGGCTTAAATAAAAGCCAATGGGCTTAAGGAAAAAAGATCGTGTGTAAGGTATAGTGTTGAATAGTGTTTCGTTCTAGAGTCACTATGAGTGAGAACCAACTTGAGGGCACCTAACAACATCAAAGTAGGGCTGGGATTTAACTCAGTTGGTAGAGCATCGCTCTGCAGTTTCTGAGGTCCCAAGTTCGATTCCCAGCACCACAAAAATGGGAGAAGGACATGGGAACCCACTCCTAAGGCAATCCCGAAAACAATCAGCCATTGAAAACCTTATAAGGTTCACTATGAGTCGGACATGACTCGACAGCACCTAACAACAACAACAACAACAACAAAATGTACATAAAGGAATGAACATAGCAGCCCTCAACTGCTACCTATGAAAAATTGTATATGTTGTTTTTAGGTGTCATCGAGTCAGTGTCCAACTCATAGAGACCCTATGTATAACAGGCAAAACAATATTGTTATTGCTTCTCTGCTGCTATTCATAGGATTTTTAATAGCTGGTTTCTTTTTTTGGAAGAGTGGGTTGCTGGGTCCTTCTCCCAAGCCTACAGTATCTGGTCTTCCCAGGTGGTCTCCCATCTAAGTACTAACCAGGCTCAACCTGCTTAGCTTCTAGGATGTGATGGGATCGGATGCCACAGTGGTGTGGTTGTAGGTTGTTATATATGTGTATGTATATATGGGTATATACGTGTATGTATATATATGTATCCATATATATATATGGATAATCATATCTATCTATGAAGAGAAAATACTTTAGCATATCTGAAAGAAAAGGGAATAGTATCAGCAGGTGGGAGCAGAGGTTGGGGAAGAGGAGGGGAAATGATATAGAGGGATAAAAAGGGAGAAGAGTATCTAAAAATACAGGATGAAACTATATGAACACATAAAAAATCAATGAGAATATAAAACACGATGGCATACTATTTTCCTCACATATTAACTAAATTTTTTATTTTTTCTTCTGTTTATAATCTTCTATGAATTATTTAAGATGATGAATGTATAAGCAAAACTGATTTAGTAGTTGTGTAATTGATATAGCAAATGTCTAATACACTCTACCCTACTAACATTTATAAATAAAAAAAATAAAACTGTTGAAAGGAAAAAAAGGAAACATTCTGCTTACAAGTTCAGCCCTTGACTGGTGTCTGGGAACTTGGATTTTGAAAGCATACAATCCTAACTGATGAATTTCTCACCTTGACAAAACTATTTGGGCAGGTGGTATGGTTTATACTGATCATTTGATCATTCTGGGACTCTGGAATTTTTATCTTTATCTGACAGAGGCTGCCTATGTGACCATTCCCCATAAATCTGTGGGTGATGATTTTGAAACAAACTTCCTGGCTAACAATGTTTCACGTGTGTTCTTGATATGGAAATTAGGTATGTCCTGTCTTGAGTCCACTGGGAAAGAAACCTTGCAAAATTGTGCCTGGTTTCCCTCATATTTTCCTCCATGTAACATTTCTCATTGGTGATTTTGCCTGTATTTGTGTGTGTGTGTGTGTGTGTGTGTGTGTGTGTGTGAGAGAGAGAGAGAGAGAGAGAGAGAGAGAGAGAGAGAGAGAGAGAGAGAAAATCGCAGCTCAGGATATAACTTCGTGTTCAGTCTTGCGAGTTCCCCTAGAAAATTATCAAACCTTTGAGCAGTCCAAAGTACCACAGTCAAAGTACCAAAACAACATATTGTTTTGACATATGTCCAAACAGAAAACCTGTAGGGAATATTTAAAAATTATATTCATTCTGTCGTTAGGCTGAAAGTACATAGTAAGAAATTACTGAGTTTTTGAAACTTTTAATTTGAAATTATTATTGATTTGTAGGAATTTCCAGATGCGTATAGATAACCTCATGTACCTTGCACCAAGTTTTCTCCATTGGTTATGTTTTACAAAACAGTATCAAGAGGAGGAAACTAACATTAGTATAATGTGTCTGAATAGTTCTGTGCCATTTCATTACATGTGTAGATTCATGTAATCATGATGACAATCAATATATAGAACTATTTCTCACCAAAAAGGTCCCCTACAGGCTGCCTATTTGTAGTCATATTCACCGCTTTCTTTGTCACCATTCTCATTACTATAACCAAAGATACTTTCATATCTATAATACTTTCATTATAAGAATGTCATATCAGTGGAGTCATATAGCCTGCGACCTTTTGAGATTGGCTTTTTTTCACAGAGTAGTTCAGATGACATTAAACAAGTTACTGCCTGTATGAATAGCCAATTCTTTTTTTAAAACTAACCTTTTATTTAGAAGGAAGTTTTATTGTTATAGCAAAATTGAGAAGAAAGTACAGGAAGTTCTCATATATACCCTGTCTCCATCCATGCATTGTTGTTGTTGAGTGCCATCAAGTGGGGTCCAACTCTCATAGGGGTTTCAATTCATATATAGAGATACAAAAGCATCCCCATTTTCAATATCATTCACCATAGTGGTATAGTTGCTATAATCAATACACCTACACTGATACATCATTGTCACCCAAAGCTTGAATTTCACATTAGGGGCCACCATTAGGTGTTGTACATCCTAAGGGTTTTAACACATGTATAATGGTATATGTCATCATTATAGTTTCATATAGATTAGCTTCCTTAAAAATCCTCTGTGGTCTGCATATTCATCCCTTCTTCACCCCTCACCCTTGGCAATAACTACCAGTAATCTTTTTTTTATTCTCGCCATAGTTGTAACTTTTCCAGAATGTCTTATAGATGGAATCACACAATATGTGGAAAATCACATTGACTTCTTTCACTATTAGTCATTAAGCTTTGTCTATTTCTTTTCATGTTTAATAGCTGGTTTTCCTTTAGAGCTTGTACCTGAGATCATTTTCCATTGAGCTACCACAATATATCTTATCTTATTCTTTCAGCATTATCTAGCAGGGCTAAAGTTTTAAAGTTAATGAAGTTCAGTCTTGCAATTATTTCTTTCTTGGATTGTGCTATTGATGTTGTATATAAAGCATAATTTTTATATCCAAGGTTTTGTGCTACACCATTGTATAAGAGTTGTATAGTTTTGCCTTTTACTTTTCTGCATATGATCTGTTTAAGTTATCTTTTGAAGAGTTTGACACATGTCCAGATTCATTTTCTTATGATGTGGATGTCTAGTTGTCCTTGTATCATGTGTTGAAAGATCATCTTTACATTACTGTATTGCTATTGTTCTTTTGTCAAAGATCAGTTAACTGCTGGTGTGGTGGCACATGGCTATAATCCCAAAGACTCAGGAGGCAGAGTCAAGAGGATTGCAAGTTTGAGGCCAGATGCAGCCTGCAAAACTTAGCAAGACATTCTTTTATAGATAAAAGTTTTGTTTTTAAATGGGCTGGGAGTGCTGCTCAGTGGTAGAGTGCTTGCAAAGCATGTGTGAGGCCCTCAGTTCAACCCCTCAGTATGGAAGAAGACAAAAAAGGGAAAAAAAAGATTAGTTAACTATATTTATTTGATCTGTTTCTGGGTTCCCTATTATGTTCCATGGATCTATTTGTCTATTCTTTTGCTAATACCACACTGTCTTAGTTCCTATAGCTTTATAGTTAATCTTGAAACCAGGCAGTCAGTCAGCCAATTTTGTTCTTGTCCTTCAATTTTGAGTTGGCTGTTCTGGGTCTTCGGCTGGATTTTAGCTCTGTTGGTAGAGCACTGTTCGACACTTTCTGAGGACCTGGGTTTGATCCCCAGCACAACAAAAAGTAGGCGAAGGTTGTGGTAATCCACTCCTAAAAACAACCCTGAAAGAGTCATAATAGGGCTGGGGTTTAGCTCAGTTGGTGGAGAGCTACACTACAGCCTCTGAGGACCTGGGTTCAAACCCTACCACTGCAAAAATGGAAGAAGGATGTGACAATCCATTCCTGAAGCAATCCCAGAACAATCAGCCATTGAAAACCCTGTGATCCACTTCCATGAGTCAGACCCAATGGCATGTAACCATAACAATTCTGGGTCTTTTGCCTTTACATACAAACTTTAAAATCACTTTGCCAAAATCTACAAAATGACTTTCTGGGATTTGGATTGGGAATGCACTGAAGCTATAGATCTAATTGGGAAGTGTTGTCATGCTGACAACACTGAATCTTCCTATCCATTAGCATGAAATACCCTTCCATTTATTTAGTTATTTTTAATCTTTTACCACATTGTGCTGAAAGGGATACATTTTCTTCATTGAAATGCACTTGCACCTTTGTTGAAAATCAGTTGGCTATGGATGTAATCGTGTTTGTCTCTTTCTGGGCTCTTTCTTCTCTTTTATTGGTCTACATGGCCATCCTTTTGCCATCTATGTTGGAGATTTTTATTTATTTTCCTTTAGATCTACTAATATATATAAAATATTATATCATATATACATATATATACATATATATAATTGCAAATACAGACATTTGTACACTTTACTGAAATTTAGCATCTCTACTGGGATATGTTTTTATAAATTCACACTCCTAGGAACCTCAGTATTGACCTTTTTATAGAGTAATATCTTTTATTCTCTTCTCCTTTCTTGTGCTTCTTAAATGTCACAGTAGCAATTGTTTTTAAAGGCTTACTCTCTCTTATTTCAATACTTCATTTTTCAAAGACTTTTTATGTTATAAAATCTTCCTGTACTTAAAAAATATCAATGTTGTAATTTTTGTTTCCTTGCTGGTTTATATCAGAAACAAATTCCTTAGGTTAAAACATTTCTTTATCCTCCTTGATGCTAAATACCTAAATGACTCTCTATAAATGCTAATTGATAACTCTCAGGCCAAATTACTCAACATCCTTAATGACTGATTTGGCATCCCTCCAGAGGATATGTTATATCTTCCCTTGACAGTGGTAGGGACAAAGTAATATGCAATTAATCTTAATGTTATTATAAGATTTTATTGATGAGTATTTAGAGATATTGTTTTTCTATACTAAAAATAATTTATATAAAACATAAGGTTTTATCAGTAATCATTTAAGAAATATATTTTAATTGTGTCATGTGTAATTATGTTTCTAAAATCAGATTGAGCATGTCCTCTATAACTTCTTTTACAAGGGGAAGATCAAGTTCAAGAAGATGAGTTTTATCACTTTGTCCTTTGTTACTTTCTGAACAATTTGAAACTTACTAGACCTCAGGAATCACTGTAGAAATGATATAAAATATAAGGCTTAAGAAATTAGAAATCCTCACATGAAACTGGGGTTAAAAATCATTTAATATTCTAGAAAGAGAAGTTCAATATAAGATAACACAGAATCATGCTCACAAGTAATTTTTAAAGCCATATATCTCTTTTTTCTTTTTAAAATTTAATTTAATTTAACTTAATTTCATTTTTTTGTGGTGCTGGAGATGGGACTCAGGGCTTCAGTGCATGTTAAACAAGCACTGTACCAACTAAGCTGAACTCTCAGCCTCCTGGTTTTTTTCTTATATAATGGTAAATTAAATACATTAATTAAAATGGAAACATGCTTTCTTCAATCATTTATACTCACATTTCCATTTACTTTTCTAGTTGCTTAAAATATATTAGCAAATAAATAATGCCAATATTCTCTGCCCCCATGTAGCCTACATTCTTGTGTGGTAGGGGAGATAGAACAAATAGTAAAATTGAAAAGTATATTAGCAGATGCTAACTTGCAGGGAAAAAAGTAAAAGTAGAGCAATATAAGAGGTTTTATGAATGCAGGGGATGAATAGTTTGCAGTATTTCATTCAAGGAAAGACAGAAGGAATTGAGCAAGTTAGTCAAGTGAATATCTGAGGGAAAAGCATCCCAGGAAGAGGGAATAAGTATAGCAAAAATCTGAAAGGGGGAGTGTGGTGGATTTATTTGAGATACAGAAAAGAGGGGGATGGGTCTAAAGCAGAGAGCACATGGGTCTAATGGAGATGGATTGGAAAATTAAGGGGAAAAGAATGTATAGAACATTTAAAGGATATTTACTTTTAATTTTGAAAGAAACTGGGATTCACTATTGCATTATGAACAGATATGACAAGATCACTTAAGATTTACAGGTATTATTCTAGCTGCTCCCTTGGGACTAGATTATGTGTGCATAAAATGAATGGACAAAGGGACTTGTTTGAATATGTTTACATTAGTCCCAGTGATAGATATTGAAGGCTAAGGCCAAATGTGGGGATAGTATATGTGAGAAATTTGCTATCCTTTGAATACAACACGATGGGATTTCTTGACTGACTGCATGCATGGAGAGAGAACCAATAGTCAGTGGGATTCTGAGGTTTTGGGGAGAGGTGACAAAATTATGGGTGAACTATGTCAAATGCTGGAAGTCAAAATTATAAATAGGACAAGAATAGCTAATTGATCATAGTCATATGTTACTTAACATTAATACTCATATTTTTAAGCTTTTAATTTTTAAATTCTCCACTTTGAAAAAACCATATTTGAAGCATCTGTACTGCTTCCAAGGCATATTTTATCAAACTAAAAGGCACACTCATGAAAAAATATTTTAATGGCATATTTTTGCACAAGCGTATTTTTTTCATGCCCCCCAAGTCCAAAACTTAGATAACAGACTATTTATTCTGGGATGTGAATAATATCTAATATCAGGGATTTCCATGAGATATAAAAAGTATAAATGACATAGTCATTGCTAACAAGATCCCTGCTGGGATCTGGTAGTTTATAGAATTGATTTTTATGTTGAATTAAATATGTGGTATATTATAGTTTATTTTTATCATATACACAAAATTTTCAGGTAAAGGGCCATAATTAACACAGGAAAACAAATTCCAGAAATAAAATGTAAAATTGGATTTAAGTTTAAAAATATGTCTTCTATTAAAGTTTCTTTTCTATTAAATTTTATAAAGGCCATGTAGAGAATGAAGTAAATATAACTAGATTGGAGCCACTAAATCAATACTATTTCAATGCCAAAAGTTACAGAGAAAATTGTAAAGTAAGATTTATCATTAGAAAGGATTCTTATTTTGGGAACTGTGATACTCAACTTTAAAATAAGATTTAAAAACATCAAATGACTGA
>VMDO01017090.1:0-12884 GCA_007922755.1 Pedetes capensis | reverse complement strand
AGTAATATAAAACTTTTTTCTTTGTTTTTGCATTTCTTAAGAAGGTTAATGAAAAAGTTAGTAAAAACTTTAGTTTCTCTCTGGGAATCACTTATAAATTGTCTGTATCAGGTGACAGGGCTGGACATAAAGGAAGTCACCATCTCCTCTCTCATCTGGGACCTTAGACATTTGTGATGCCTTTGCTCTATTTAATCTTCAGTCTCTCACTTTCTTCTACCTCTTTATTATGCCACTTCTGAACATGAAATATAAACTCTTCCTCATCCTTCTTTCCATCACTATTGCCTTCCTTCCCTTCATCAGTAAAGCTTATGAGAATAGATTGTTTTCTCAATTCTCATTCCTTACATAACTCGATGTATTCATATTTGACATAGGTGAAATGATCCTCACTGAATTACTAATAACTCGTCACTTTGATGAGTATAGAAAGATTCAACTGAACATAAATATTCATAACTATTGAGCATAAATATTAATAGGTGAGTGAGAATCTGGTCCACGCTTCAAGGAGTTAATGGCTGCTCTGAGAAAGAAGATGTGATTTGGCAGTGGGGGAAAGACTAGAAGCAGGGGGCTGGACAATGAAGGAGGGGTGTGTTGGTGTATGACAGGAGGGAGTGACAATGCCTTTGATTCAGAGTATGACCATTTTTTAAATGAATCAGAGTGTGACCATTTTTTAAAAATTGGGTTTAGGCAATTTTTGATTAAAGCATGGACACTATTTGCCAATAGACTGAATAAGTAGTGTGAGACAAAGGAAAAAGATTGAGGTTTATTTCTTCTTTTTAAATTCTATGACACGTTTGTGGAAAGGCAAACCAATGCCTGAGACTGAGTATGAAATGCAAGAATGAGGCAATGGAAATGTGGATGTTCAGTCAGTACACGGAGCTACAGCAAGAGACAGGGCTAAATGATCTCAGCAAGGAGAGACTACAATGAGTTTGACAAGATGGATGCAGATATTCACTATTCTTCATGAGATCTACTTCATGAGATGAGACAGGATGAAGCCCAATTAACATCAGTTAAGGAGTCACAAGAAGAGAGAAGTTGGTGACAGCAAGATGTAGGTGGAGAGTTGTGTATAGTACAAGGCTATTGTTCTCAAACAACTATCATTGTATTGGAAGAAGGACCATAAAAAGTGAATTAATAATTTTAAATTATTGTAAGTGCTACTGATAAAAGAAACAATGGAAAGTAACCATGGAAAATTAGCCTTTTGTGTCGGAAGAAGGCATCAATGAAGATGTGACATTTAATCTGGCAACAGATTGGGCAAGGGGGTACTGACTT
The DNA here is from genome assembly GCA_007922755.1 of Pedetes capensis. NCBI lineage: Eukaryota > Metazoa > Chordata > Mammalia > Rodentia > Pedetidae > Pedetes > Pedetes capensis. The sequence goes on along the minus strand of VMDO01017090.1, from coordinate 11,576 downwards.
GGGCCATATGTTTCTGTGATTACACTCCTGCCATTTCTACATTTTCTTTGCTTATGGGAATCATTTTAAGCATGCTCAGAGGATCTTTAATTGGAAAGACTCAACATACTTTCTGAGATCTATCTTTCCAAAGTTTAAGAAAGAAAATTTTACCTATAATTTTCCTGACATGACTATTTAGTATCCTATGGAACTGATAACTTGAGAACACATGCTTTTTCACAATGCATCTAATAATAGTGTGTGCAATGTATTAGACATGCAGAGATTATTGATATAGAATGTTGAACTTCACATTGTGATTAGAATTTGTAACAGATTACACCTTGCATAGTATGCTCATTCAAACTCTTAGGAGTGACTATTGAGCATAGGGCATAAAGTATATTTTTTCTCATGACATGATATTTCTTCTACCAGGGAAAAGGAAGGAGGCTGGGGCTTAGCTCATTTGGTGGAGTGCTGCTCCATACTCCCTGAGAACCCAGGTTTGATCCCCAGCAATGCAAAAATGGGAGAAGAATGTGACAGTCCAGTCTTGAAGCAATCTCAAAACAATTAGCCATTAAAAACTACATAAGGGTTCCTATGAGTTGGACTCGACTCAACAGCACCTAACAACAAGAAGGGAAAAGGAATGACCATCACCATTGCAATAGCCACACTAAATGTCACAGATCTCCAATATCTAAGAGACATGATTAAAAGTTGCCTGGTGAAGTTACATAAAGTTTAACAAGGCCTTTTAGAAAATACTATTATAACTTATTTACTGACAGTAATATTTTTTATGGCTCCCTTGACTTAAATATTTTGATATGGGTCATATAAAATCAACCATTAAAAAGTCAAACTATTTCACTTTTATTTATTTACTTTTAAATAACTAGTTAGTGTTTTGTTTGAAAGCTACTTTCAAAACAGTCTGTGAGTTATTGTCAGTCATCAATTCCTATGCTTGGTGTCAGGAATTGAAGTAGAATCAGGGTGTCTTACAGAGATTCTAGTTGCTATAGTGCATGAGAGCTGAGGTTTCGCTCAGTTGGTAGAATGCAGCTCTGCACTCTCTGAGGCCCTTAGTTGGATCTCCAGCATCTCAAAAATGGGCAAATGACCCGTCAGCCCACTCCCAAAACAACCAGCATGAAAAACCCTATGAATAGCAGAGAAGCACTGACATGGTGTAAGGCATGGCACAGTGTCAGGGATTGATTCATTCTGTTGTATGTAAGGTCACAATGAGTTGCACTCAACACAATGGCACCTAACAACAACATAGTGAAAATTTTAAGCAAATATAGTGGATCAAACACAGTCATGAATATTCTAAGTTAGTAGCTGTTCTCTTCTAAGTGATGATCAGTTTTGCTATATATTGTGATTCTCCATAAACTTTTTTCTAATATCATAATATTGATATCTGTCAAGATGGTAGGAAGGAAAAAACATGGTAGAGAAGCACACCTGCTTCTTAAGAGCATCAGCTTTGTACTGTCATCTATTGTATTGCTTCTTCATACACTAACCCTTTAGAAGGAGGGACAACAAGTGTGATTACAACCTCTCATTGTACACAAAAAATCACTCGTGATGAGCTATAAATGTAAGGGTAAAATTATAATGTCCATAAAGAAAATATAAGAGACTATCTTTATGACTTGATTATACATTTTTAAAAAAAAAAATAAAAACAGTTCCAGAAAAAAAGAAAAAACCATAAAAACTGATGATGATTTCATTACAAGTAATATTTCTGACTTAAAATATAACATGAAAAAAACATAGGCTGGAAGAAAGTACTTATAGAACATATATCTGAGCAAGTACTCGTATGTAGGACATAACAAATTTCTATTAATTAAATTTTAAAAACTGAAAAGCAAAGACTATATATGAAGACACTTCAAAAATACATGGCCAATAAGAATTTGGAAATTTTTTTAACATTAACAGTGCTCAGGAAATTATAATTTAATACTGTCATCAGATATAATTACTCAACCATCCAAATGAATAAAATATAAAAACACTTACAACATCAAATGTTGCCAATGATGTGGAGCAATCTGAATTCACATCCACTATTTGGTGGGAATGTAAAATTATCCATTAAAAAAAACTTGACACTTTCTTATAGAACTAATAACAACACTACCTTATGACCAAGAACTTCCCCTTATTAGTTATTTACCTTAGGGAAATGAAAATTGTTATGCAGAAAAAGTCTTGCACATAAACTTTCATAGCACATTTATCCATGGTAAATGGCCAAGAGTAGAAAAAGACTTGATGGCAATCAATAGAGAAATGGCTAACAAGTATTTGTCTATTAATACCAGTGAAAACTATACAGAAATGAAAAGGAATAAAATACTGACATATATAAAATATTTAGTGATCTGTGAAATATAATACTGAATAAAAGAATATTTACATGATGACTTTATGCTATATGACTCAAAAGATTTGACTTTGTAAAATTAGCAAATATAACAACCTGTGTTATGCAGATGAAACAACTTTGCTGAAAGTGAAGAGGGTTTGAAACATTTCCTGATAAAGACCAAACAACATGGCCTTCAGTATGGATTGCACCTCAAAATCAAGAAAACAAAAATGCTTACAATTAGGTCAGTAAGCAACTTCATGGTAAATGGAGAAAAGATTGAAGTTGTCCATGATTTTGCTTTATTTGATTCTACAATCAACACTCATGGAAGCAGCAATCAAGAAATCAAAAGACATGACATGTTGCATTGGGAAAAACTACTGTAACAGAACACTTTAAAGTGTTGAAAAGTAAAGATGTCACATTGAAGATGAAGGTGCAACTGACTCATGCCATGGTATTTGCAGTTGTATCATATGTTTATGAAAGCTGGACAACAAATAAGGGATACAGAAGAATTCATGCTTTTGAATTATAGACCTAGAGATGAATATTGAATATACCATAAACTGCCAAAAGACCAAACAGATCTGTACTAGAAGAAGTGCAACCAGAGTGCTCCTTGGAAGCAAGGATGGGAAGACTGTGTCTGATGTATTTTCATCATGTTGTCAGGAGAGACCAATCTCTGGAGAAAGACATCATGTTTGAGAGAGTGGCATGTCAATGAAAAAAAAGGAAGATCTTTTACTAGATAGATTGACATAGTGCCTACAACAATGGTCTTAAGTGTAAAAAATATTGTATGTATGGAATGGTGTCTGGGGATGTTTTGTTCTGTTATACATAGGGTCACTATCAGTCAGACCAAACTCAATGGCATCTAAAAACAATAATAAAGTCAGTGGTGAAATATATGAACAACACTTGTTTCTGGGGAATAGGGAAAAGACTGAAGGAGCATGAGTTACCTTCTTAATTGTTAGTAACATTTTATATCTTAATAGAGATTTTGGGCTACACAATTGAATTTATTTGCCTAGTTATTCTGAATTTGTGTATTTCCTTCCAAGCAAATTTTACATCAAAAGAAAAGACAAACCTTAAGTCTACTTGATTTCCTTTTAATGATATCCATGTTGTTATTTGGTGGGTTGATACCTTGATAAATATAAATTGTCAGTTAAATTGATGGATTGATAAGAACATAAATCAATGTATGATCAAAAACTAGTAAAAGATAGTCTAAGTATGGATGATTGAGAATATAAAATGATCAGTGACATATAGTTCAATTATGGGGTACATTTGAAAATTTTCATAATAAAATATTAAAACTAGCTCCTTACATACTCTGAAAAATCCGCAGTTGCTTATTTAATCAGTACTGTTATTTAAAACCACAGGTTTCCATAGATTAGAAATTATGAAATCCACATACACCTTTATACTGATTCTAATAAGATAATTAGAAATATGACATGAAAACTTTATCAGTGTTGGAAGATTTCTTGTAATAATTAGATAAATACTTTTAAGCAGTCTATATTCTAAAATTTTCTCTTGTTCTTTTAATAGCAACAAAGATTCTCGTGTTATTTTCTAACTTACGTCTCCAGGCACTGGATAGATATTTAATATCTTATGCTTTGAGGTCTTTACTTTGACTATGGAATGTTATTGCCATAATTTTTTTGCCCTCTAGTGGGGTCCAACTCATAGTCACCATAGGTACAACAGACAGAAACACTCCCTGGTTCTGTGCCACGCCCAGCACAGAGAGTGCAGAGCAGAACTCTATCAACTGAAGTAAATGCCAGCCTGACTATGGAGACAATAATGTAATTATTTCATAATATACTTACAGGACATGATTATTTCAGAATTAGCTCAGCTAATGCTATTGCACCTTTTCCAGGTGTCCATTAGAACCCTGTGGATTAAATATCGAAGCATTTGAAAGAAAAATAAAATCACTACTTAATAGAACAGAAATTATGTATTACCATTCAATAGGAAGAAAGTTGAAGTTTGATTATAGCAAAGAGCTTTGGCTCTAATATCTATGTGTTTAATCAAATGAGTATGTTTTTCTTGATAATAAGAGGAACTAAGTGATGTATCTCCTGCAGCCGTAGCCCTGTGGTGTCCAATCCCATCAGATCTCCTAAGCTAAGCATGGTGTTGTTGTTGTTGTTAGGTGCTGTCGAGTCAGTATCTGACTTATAGCGACCCTCATAGGGTTTTCAATGGCAGTTTGTCTCGGGATTGCCTTGGGAGTGGATTGCCAGGTCCTTCTCCCATTTTTTTGTGGTGCTGGGAATTGAACTCGGGACTTGAGAGACTGCAGTGCAGCGCTCTTCCAACTGAGCTAAATCCCAGCCCCAAGCTAAGCAAGGTAGGGCCTGGTTAGTACTTAGATGGGAGACTGCCTGGGAACACAGATACTGTAGTCTTGAGAGAAGGACCCTGCAACCCACTCCCAAAAATCATTTGGCCTTTGAAAACCCTATGAATAGCAGAGGAGAACTGACAATAGTTTTTCACCTGTTATACATAGGGTCGCCATGAGTCAGATACCGACTCGATGGCACCTAATGAAAACAACAAGTGATGTATCAAGTTTTGAAGATGAATACAAGTAAACTTTTAGTAGCCTCAGCTTACTTGTGAAGAAATGTTGTAGTAGAGTGAATGAGGGAGGGGGCATTTTTTTAGTACTATGAAGAATTGGGATTTACAAGACAATATCTACCATAGCAATCAAACCTGATAAAATAAACAAATAGCCTGTTCAAATAAAAACAAAAATCTGAGGCTGGAGGAGATTACTATAGCCTGTTGAGTTCCACCTAGACTGACCAATAAGGTAAGTTTACTGGTGTACCACTCTGGTGTCTGATCTCAGATATTGGTAGCTAAGTAGGATTAGCCTGGTTAGTCCTTGGATGGGAGACTACCTGGGAAAACCACGTGCTGTGATCTTGGGAGAAGGATGGGGCAGCCTACTCCTGAAACAATTAGTCATTGAAAATCCTATGACTAGCAAAGAAACACTGATGTGTTGCCTGGCATGGCACAGTGTCCTGGACTGTTTTGTTCTGCTTTACATAGGGTGACTGTGAGTCAGATCAGATTTGGTGGCACTTAACAACAAACAACAAAAGGAGATTGAAATGTTATTCAGAACTGGAGACAAATCTTGGGCAACCAAATGGAAATGAAGTTTTTACATTTAATCCAGAGCTAAAATAATTGTAAAATGAAACTAATTCTAAAAAGATGACTTTTGATATTTATATCCATGATTAATTTTAACACTGAGAAGAATCATAACTTTTTCCTTGGTTAAGGCTAAATTGGGCTGGGATTTAGCTCAGTTGGTAGAGCGCTGCGCTGCAGTCTCTGAGGTCCTGAGTTCAATTCCCAGCACCGCAAAAATAGGAGAAGGACCTGGCAATCCACTCCCAAGGGAATCCCGAAATAGTTAGCTATTGAAAATCCTATGAGGGTCACTATGAGTCGGACTCGACTCGACAGCACCTAACAACAACAACAACAAGGCTAAACTGGGTTAAAGGCAGCATATATAAATAAACAGTACATCATAATCCTAGAGAATTAATAAATGTACTTGCTGATGATGTAGGAAGATCATGAATTGATTTCTCTGGCAATAATTTAAAGTAGACCAAACTCTTGCCTGGCAAGAATAGTTTTATGTAGTGCAGGCATGTAAAATTAAAAAACACACTTAAAAGTCAAGAAGTTTTATATTCATAGACTCCTCCAAAATACACACAGTTATTTTTTGCAATATGCATTTTAAAATAATTTATTCCAAAATGGTTTATAATGGGATTGATACTTTATTTATGTTCCTTTAATATAAATTAAGGAGCTGGGGGTTAGTTCAGTGGGTAGAGTGCTGCTCCATACATTCTGAGGACCCCGGTTCAATCCCCAGAACTCCAAAAACAGGAACAGGAGAAGGACGTGGCAATCCACTCCCAAAGCAATCGCTGAAACAATCAGCCATTGCAAACCCTATCAGCCATTGAAAACTCTGTGAGGGTCACTATGAGTTGGACTCCACTCAACGGCATCTAGCAACAGCAATATAAATAAAGGTAAAAATTCTCCAGAGTGTCATTTACTCTATGTGCTCTTAAAAATGGTATTTTATGGCAAAAGTTCTCTTACTTTTTCATAGTATTAGAATAAACATCAATTGAAATTTTTATTAAAAATCTTTCTTCAGAATTATATTGTCACATATATTTCAGTGTGAAGGAAGAAAAATCAAACCAAGTGTATACTATTTACTACTGAATAAAGCATCACTGTTTTGTTCATCTTTACTTTGGTTTCATGATCATACAATATTAAGGAAAATCTATATGTTAATGGCAGCACAAATTATTTTCAAAAATACGGGCTTTTGCTGAAACATTTTAAAGTCAAACACTGATTATGAACATTTTATGAGCAAGTAAAATTAATAAATGCATCATAAGAATAAAAATGGACAATATGAATCTTTCCCTATGAATCAAAAATTTTAAAACAATGGTGATATGTTTCTATGTGTATGTATGTGTGTACATTAATGTAACTTGGCTGGGTTTTACATTCACAACTTTTGTGTTGGCAAAAGTTTTTATTTCCATTGATTTTTTTTGTCTCATTCCAAAACAGCTGCTAAAGGTTTTTCTTTCTTCTAATGGTCAACTTACTGCAAGAAAACCACATTTGTGCCTATTCCAAAGAAAAAGGGATACAACCAAATGCAGAAATTATGGAATGATGTCATTAATATCACGTGCAAGTAAGATTTTGCTAAAGTTCATTTAAAAGTGACTGTGGTAGTATATTCACAAGGAACTTCCAGATACAAGCAGGATTCAAAATTGGGCGTGGAACAAGGGATATCATTCCAGATATCAGATGGCTACTGGCCAAAAGCAGAGAGTTCCTGAGAGATGTCTACCTGTATTTTGTTGACTACGCAAAGACACTTGACTGTGTGGATCACAACAAATTATGGATAACATTGTGAAGATGGGAATACCGGAGCACTTAATCATACTCCTGAGGAATCTGTACATGGACCAGGAGGTAGTTGTTCAAACAGAAGAAGGAAACCCTGCCTGGTTTAAAGTCAAGAAAGGTGTGCATCATAGCTGCATCCTTTCACTGTACCTCTTCAATCTCTAGGCTGAGAAAATAATCTGATAAACTGGACTTTATGAAGAATGCCACATAAGGATTGGAAGAAAATTCATTAACAATCAGTGTTATGCAAATGACACATTTCTGCTTGCTGAAAGTAAAGAGGATTTGAAACATTTACTGATGAAGATCAAGCAGCACAGTCTTCAGTATGGATTGTGCCTCAAGGTCCACAAAACAAAAATCCTTGTGAGTGGATCAGTAAACAACTGCATGATATATAGAGAACAGATTGAGGTTGTCCAAGAGTTTGCTTGTTCTACAATCAACACCTATGGAAGCAGCAGTCAAGAAAGCAAATATGCATCACATTGGGAAAATCTTTTGCAAAAGCCCTCTTTAAAATATTGAAAGTAAAGATGTCATATTGAAGATGAAGGTGCACCTAACTTATGCCATGGTATTTTCATTTGCTGGGAGAAGGACCTGGCAATCCACTCCCAAGGCAATCCCAAAACAATCAGCCATTGAAAACCCTGTGAGGGTCGCTATGAGTCAGATACTGACTCGACAGCACCTAACAACAAACAACAATTTTCATTTGCATTATATTGTTGTGAAGGCTTGACATTGAATAAGGGAGACAGGAGAAGAATTGATGCTTTTGAATTATGGAGCTAGAGATGAATATAATAAGCATGGACTGAAAAAGAGACAACAGATTTATCCTAGAAGGAATGCAATCAGAGTGCTTCTTGGAAGCAAGGATGGTTGGACTGCATCTTACATATTTTATATTATTGTTTCCAGGAGGGACAAGCCTCTGAAGAAGGACATCATAGTTGAAAGAGAGACGGGTCAATGAAAAAAAGAATACACTTAACTAGATGGATTGACATTGTGGCTGCAAAAATGGCCTTAAACATAAGATAGACCATATGCATGGAACCATGTCAGGGGATGTTTCATTCTGTTGTACATAGGGTTACTATCAGTAGGACATGACTGGAGGGCACCTAAGAAAACCAATTGTCTATCCAGTTTTCTTATTCAATCTGCATGTGAAGATCACAAGGGGGCTTTTAAAACATACTATTCTTTTGTTCCTACTCCAGTACAACAAAATCTCTTTGGCAAGATGATGTTTTGGTCTGGACCTAATGTTTTTAACTTTTTACTATGTGTGTTTGAGGAGTACTCAGGATTGAGGTTTGTGACCTTCCATGGCAAAGCATGGCTTTGAAAGACTAATGCGTTATCATCACCTGACAGATTGTTGGAACAGTAGAATGACAGACTGCATTCCAGTTTTACTTTATCATAAACTGCAACTTTACACTCAATGAGATATGAGCTTCTGTGGCATTGTCTATGTGATGAAATTAGGTAAGGCTGAGTTAAGTGTATCAGTTCCATTAAATCAGCATGGTGGAAGGTTAGGGAAGTCCTCCACATGTGACAGTGAGAGCTAGTGCTATTTTCTCTCCATCTCAGAGGGTACATGGACTGTGGATGTTGAGAGCCTCTTCTGAAGTATCATTATGATGTTAAGCACTTGGCTCCTGTTCTGGCAGATGCTGACCCACTACTGGATGCCTGTTCTGAATGCTGTTATTGGCAGTTCCTTGAGATGAGCAATATTAATTCCACCTTAGGTAAATTACTTCCTCACTGACAGCCCTAGCAACCACAATAAAGTCTTCTTCCTGACATCCCCTACTTCTCTATATTGCTCCTATAAGTTCCATCTAGCTTCATTATTATCTTCAGCACGTTTAATCTTAAAGTAATTTCATCCAAATGCCTAACTGTTCTTGCAAATAACATGTTTGATTTTTGAACTAGTATTTCTGTTATGGATCTGAAAACATTACTATCTCAAAAGCAGAACAGTTTTAGTTTCTTTATCTCTGTAACTGTTCTATAAGATTTTGAATTTATTCTGCAAAGTACATTCCTCAAAGTTAATGAAGGGAGGGAGCTGATGAAGATAACTTTAAGGGAAACAATGGTGGATCTGTAGAATTAGTGATGAGTGGTATTGATAGCTCTGGGCAGTTATGATTAGAATATTAGTTCTTAGATCTGCTATTTCTTTTTATTCTATGCTTTGATATGAAAGACTCTTTCTATTTCTTTTGAGCTTTAAGGGGAAACATTTTTAATGGTTTATTATTCCAGTTATTGGGAGGAAAAGTAAAATACAGTTATAATTTGGATTAGATTATTAGTGATATATGCTAGCATTACTTACAGGCGTTAAGCATTCATCACTAAAAATAATGTTTTCCTAGGGCAACAGTTTTGATTTTTGAGAGGTACATCCCAACTAGGTTGATTTCATATTCAAAATGAAGTATTTTCTCTCCATAGGATCACAGCTAGCAAACATAGACACGTGAATTATATAGTATCTGATCTAATATCCTCTTAGAGTAGATATGTCTAAAATTCAATGAAATACTAGTCTTATTCTATCTCAGAGTAAACAACTATTCAATTATAGAATTACTATTAAAACTATGCTTCCATTCAATTACATATATGGGCTCATACTTAATTAGATTTATATTAACAAAGAGAATAAGTAATTGGATCATTTAAGGAACAATGTCATCAAATATATAAGTCAAGAGCTGGGTGGTGTGACAGAAACCCTCCTAGACCCCAAATTGGATGTACATTGATTAGGAGTCTTCCACATCCAGACACTTAGCAATCCAACTTTCCTTGATTTTAAAAAGTTGTTATACTATTTCAGTGCTTGATGTCCAATATTCCCAAAATAGTAATCAGTTTTATCCTTCAACTTTATAAAATTGGGAGAGTAATAAATATGTTCTTATAAGAAGGCTAGAAGTAATGAGTAGTGTTTCTATCAAAGATATTAGTGCATTAATCAGAGCTTCCTTTATGTATATACACACATATGCTTAAGATTATATATGTGTATATACCACATGAACATATATGGCTATACATGCGTATGTTTCTGCAATATATGACATATGTGTATGACACACACATGAGCACACACATATACAATGTACTTAGGTAGTACTTACATTTTAGGTCATTTTCCAGTTTCATAGCAACTAGATACCTCTGTCCCTTTAATTATCAATTTGTATTAATATCTATATGGGCAAAGACCAAAGCATATGCATTTTTGTTTCAAAAATAATTTAATACTTGATGGATTCTTTTAATCATTTCTTATTAACAAAGCTGTAGGTCTGTAGTACTTAAATATATTGGTATTTGTATTTGTGTTACAATAATTTATGTTTTAGAACATGTCATATGAGTGGACCGCTGGAATATTGCTTCTAACATTCTATTTCTTTTCCTTGTAAATATTTCTGAAGGAAATATTAGAAATATACAAAAATAGACACTAAAGAATTACTAGAGTAATCCAAAACATTCTTGCTTCAGCAACTTTATTTGAATCTCTTTTATATTTGTTGTTTACAACGACTCAGGATAAAATGTAAATTTTCCCACAGGTGCTTAAAATAGATGTGTTTAAAGAAATTCTCAGGAGGAACATCTGAGTTGAATAACAAGAAGTTTTCCTTTTATAAAGCCTCCTTAGCATATCTTTTCTTGGGGTAAATCAGACAGACCAAACAATTTTGACACAAATAAGAATTGCCTAAACTGTAATTTTAAAAGAAGTCTTGAAATAGGTATGTCTCTTCTTGAGAAGAATTGATGTGCATGTAGTATGAAAACTCATTCCCAAATGATAATTGAAGCATTTTTCTTTTATCTGTGAGGTGATTATTAATAAGCAGAAAGGGTTCTGATTTTAAAGGGGAGAAATAAAAGGAAAAAAAAAACTAAGCTAACTCAAAAAGGACATGTTGGAATAAATTAACAGCAAATAGAACCCTCCAGAAAGAAATATTCTTTAAAAAAACATATAATTATAGCTTTTAACATTAGCACTTATATTTTCTGAAGGATATAAAGTAGCATGTAAAGAATATCAGTAAGTGTTCTGATATAT
>VMDO01017089.1:0-45819 GCA_007922755.1 Pedetes capensis | reverse complement strand
CTCTATCCCTCATTCCATTTTATTTACGTTAATGAATTTTTCTTGAGCTCTACTCCATGAATTTTTTAATCAGATTATATATTTATTGATTTTCTCTTGCTTTCTTATTCATTGTATATTTTTCTCATATTTATTATCTGTTTTATATTTATTTTTAAATTAAAATTATTCTTTTTCTAGCTTCTTAACAAACCAAAGAGTTTTTTTTACTAGTTTTTATTATCCATGTTTTATTTATATACAGTAACATTCACTATCTGAGGTAGTTCTGTGACTTTGACAAATGCATGCAGTCCTGTAACTATCACAATCTGAAGCAGTTTCATCACCCCACTTAATTCTTTCCTTTTCTGTATATTCTTTAGCAATGACTGACTTTTTAAATGTCCTATCATTACATTTTTTCCAGAAGGTTATAAAAAGGAATCATACAGAGTGCAATCTTTCACTTAGTGTAATTAATTTAATAATTATTCATCACATTTGCATAGTTTAGTAGTTTGTTCCTTTTTTCTCTGCTGAGTAATAATCTGATATATATACATATATAATAAATATATATATTTATTTATATTATGAAAAAGAGATCTTGGTTAGATAAGTGATTTGCAGATATTTTCTCCCATCTTGTGGCTTGTCACAGAGCAAAAGCATTTAGTTCAATTTTTGATTTATCATCTTTTAATAGATGGTGATTTTGGCATTGCCTAATTCAAGTTTATAAAGATTACATGTTTTTCACTTTAGAAGTTTTCTGGCTTCAAAACTGATATTCAGAATTGACCTTTAACTCATTTTGAGTTAAGTTTGAGATGTGTGAATTATGAGGCTTATTTTTGAGAAATGGATGTCTATTTTCTCCAGTACATGTTTTTGAAAAGACAAGCCAGTCTCCATTGATATAGTCTTATAACTTTGTCAAAAATCAACTGACAATGTAAGTGTCAATCTATTTTTGGATTCTCTTTTCTTACTATGATAGTTTTATATTAAATATTGCAATTAAGTATTATGGATACTTCAGCCTGTTTTGTTCCAATTTCATTTGACCATTCTAGTTTATATATTGTATTAATCTTAGAATACACTAATTAATATCCACATAATCTCTCTTGGAATTTTTATTGCAGATCAGTGAGTCTTCTATTCCAGGATATAGTATAGCTCCTATTTATTCATCTTTTGCTTTTTTTTTTTTACCATAGTTTGAAGTTTTAGCCTACAGATCCAACACATATTTGTTCCATTTGCACTTAAGAATTTATTATTTAGGAGAGTTACTTAAATTAATTTTGTGTCCCCTTAATCACAGAGAATACATTTCAATGTTCCCCAGTAGAAGCCTGAAACCATGAAAATACCAGTTCCATAAACATATATTGTGCTTCTTTCTATACACACATATGTATGGTAAGGATGAGTTTATGTTAGGTAATCGATTCACTATAATAAATAATAATAACATAAGCAATTGTAACAATATACAATAATAAAAGTTATGTAAATGTGGTTTCATTCTTTAAAAATATTTCGTTGGGTTTTTACCTTGTCACTTAAACACACAATCTTATATCTTACCTTTGGCATATGTGAATCACCAGCATCACTACTACTATGTTTTGAGGTCATAATTAAGTAAAATAAGGGTTACTTGCATACAAGCACTGTGATGCTATTATAGTGGATATAACCAATAGAGCTATTATATGACTAAAGGACAGGTAACATATACAGTGCAGATATGTTATATGAAGTGGTGATTTATGTCCTAGGTAGGATGGAGAGGGTATGAGATTTCATCACACTATTTAGAAAAGTATACAGTTTATAAATTATGAATTTTTTTCTGAAAATTTCCATTTAATATTTTCAGAATGTGGGTGGCTACACTAACTGAGACTACAGAAAGTGAATCTATGGATAAGGTGATAATAAGTTATAATAATTAGAAGTATTAACTTACATAATTAAATACATAAGTACATATGCATTCATGCACACATATTTAAATTTATACTTTCAGTTGTGCATTGCAAGGGTCTAGAAATAAAATGGGTTTCAGAATATTGATCTAGTATTTCATATATTTGTTAAACTAACCCAGTTGCCATTGTTATATACTGCTTTGAATTTTTCTAGGTAGACAATCTTGTCTTCTACAAATAGATATAATCATATTTCTTCCAATCTCAATATCTCTTGTTTGCTTTTCCTGCCTTACTCTACTTGCTAAAATTTCCAGTATGACGTTGAGTAGGAATGTGGAGAGTAACTATTCTTAACTTACTTCCGAAGTCAGGGAAAAAGTATTTCAATCTTTCATCTTTAAGTATAATAGTAGCTATAGGTTTATTTTGCAGATGAATTTTATCATTTTAGGAGAGTTCAGTTCCTAATTTATTAAGAAATTTTATCATGAAAGTATCTTAACATCAAATATGTTTTATGTATCCATTGAAAAAGCCTGCAGCTGTAGCCCTGTGGCATCCGATCCCGTCAGATCTCGGAAGCTAAGCAGGGTCGGGCCTGGTTAGTACCTGGATGGGAGACCGCCTAGGAATACCAGAAGCTATAGGCTTGGGAGAAGGACTTGGCAACCCCCTCCCAAAAATCAATCTGCCATTGAAAACCCTATGAACAGAAAAGCACTGACAATAGTGTTTCTTCTGTTGTACAGAAGGTCGCTATGAGTCGGATACCGACTGGATGGCACATAACAACAACAACAACAAATCCCAAAAATGAATGGTAGGATTTAACAATAAACCCATCTGGGTCTAGAGTTTTACTTTGCTCAAACATTTTAAACAAAAAATTCTATTTTATCAAATTTGAGATATTTAAGTCATTATTTCTTTGTGAATTTGTATTTTAAGGAATTGACCTATTTCATCTAAATTCTCAAATTTATGAACACAAATTACTTTGTAGTGTTTCCATATTACTCCTTCAACATATGTAGGATAGCTCTCACTCTTTACACAGGTGATTTGTTGCTTTCTTCTTTATTTTTTTCACCCATCCAATTAGAAAACCACTTTTTCATTTAATCGATTTTCTCTATTGTTTTATCTTTTAAATTTCATTAATTTGCCTGTTATTTTTATTATTTCTTCTTTCTACTTCATTTTGTATTTAATTTACTCTCCTCTTTTCCCATTTTTTAAAGTGGAAAGGTAGAATATTGACTGGAAAATTTTTGAGAGGATTGACTTCAGGTCAAACTGGAAGAAAAGGGAAAAAGTAAAAATCAAATAAATTAAAAAGAGACACTCCCTTTTTAGTTAACAAAAAAAATTTTTTCCCCAGATTCCTCTGGCCAGAAAACTTGATGGTTCTTTTAGGTTTTGTTTGATCATTCACACATGGCTGCTCTGTCATTAGCTCAAAGGTATAATAGAATATTGAAAAAATAAAATGGGCAACATTGCTGTAGAAGTTGCTTCTTCAAATTTTAACTTCTATTCTTATTGCACCTATTTATTATTTACTTTTTAGAGTCCTCACATAGTCACTCCATATGTTGTCCAGATATTTTAGTTTTATTCAGTGGAGAAGAGAAGCTCCTGTGGACTTTATCTTAGCTGGCTTTATAGGACTTTGTTGCTTTTTAAAGAAATCAAAGAAGAAAGAATTAAAATATTAATATGTACATTTTCCAAATTCACTACTCTTTATCCCTTTATGTAGACTCTATTTTCTAACAGCTTTCCTTCATCTTGGAGAATATTCTTTAGCATTCCTTCCAGTATGGACTTTTAGACATTGAAATCTTTTGGCTTCTATTAGCCTTATTTCTTTTAATTACCTCAGTTTTAGGGAGAAGGACCTGGCAACCCATTCCCAAAAATCATTCCACCATTGAAAACCCTATGAACAGGAGAGAAGCACTGACAATAGTGGTTCGCCTGTTGTATGTAGGGTCGCTATGAGTTGGATACTGACTTGATGGCACCTAACAAGAACAACCTCCGTTTTAAGGATCTCATCTTTACATATAGAATTCTAGAGTGACAGATCTTTCTTTCTTACATTGGCTTTTTGAAAAATGTCTTATTCTCTTGTATTTTTGATTTCCATTGTTCTTGAATTGTTGCCTATTTTTCCATTACAGTCTTCTTCTTATAAAGTATCCTCCTTGACTGATTTTTGATAATTTTTCTTTCTATCTGCTTTTCAGAAGTTTGATGATATTCCTGGGCATGTTTTCCTTTGTATTCTCCCTGGTTGAGGCTCATGCCTGCTCATGCCTCTCTAAACTGCAAATATTTTTTCACCATATTTAAGAAGTTTTTTAATCCATAAGTTCCTCAGATATTTTCCCCACTTCATTACATTTTCTTCTTTTTTTTGAGACTCTGATTTCATGTAATTCTACTATCTGATAATGTCCCATCTGTCATGATGCCTCTATTCATTTTCTAGATGACTTTTTCTGTTATTCATATTAGGTAATTTTTATAGATCTGTTTTCCAGGCCACTGGCCCTTTACTCTGGTCTTGCCAATCTGATGTTAAACTCATCCAATGAATGTTTGGTTCCTATGTTTCATATTTCATTCTCAAATTTCAATTTGTTGCTTTTTAAATAGTTTTTATTTCTCTATGGAGATTTCCCATATGTTCACTCAATATGACCACCCTTTTCCTTAAGTCCTTGAACATATTTATAATAAATGTTTAAAATTCCTGTCCGCTTATTTCAACATCTGGATAATTTGGGCATCTGTTAATATTTATTCCTTCACTTTTTTGGATCATGGGTCACATTTAGCTGCATCCATACATATTTTGTATTTTATACTCCAAATGTTGATAATATATTATAATGAGTTATAAAACGTATTTTCATACTTTAAAGTATGCTGATTTATTTTCTGAGAAGCAGTTAAATTATTTTGGGTTTTTATGCTCATCCAGACAGTTTAACTCATTGTAAAGATGAACTTATTTCAGTTTTGCTCTAATACTTTGAGTGTGGTTCTTACACTATAGTACAGGTTGGGAAATAAGACCAGAAGGCAAAATCAGTGGTCCATTTTTGCACAGCCCAGAGCTGAGGTTGTTTTTCTGATTTACAAAGTTTGAAAAAAAATATGTGAATGATACAAACAAAAATATTTTCTGTCTGGTCCATTGTACAAAATATTTTCCAAATTTCTTTCTAGAGAATAATTCTTCCTCCATTTCCTATGTTCAGGTCTTTTTGTCTTATCTGAAGACCTAGGAGGCTCACCAAGATCCCTCTACCTAGTAGTCCAGACCTGCAACGTTTCACAAAAATGTATAACTGCTGGGACCTTTGTCGCACGCTCAGCCCCAGACAGCTACTTTCTGTTAGACCTGGGAGAGTTTTATGCAGTTTATGTGAAGCCTAGCTCTAGACAAAAAAAAAAAAAAAATTGTCCTTGAATTCCACACTCAGATTTCTAGCTCATCCCTCTACCTTTCCTCATCCCATTGCAGATAGTTCCTTTTGCCCTCTGCACACTTCAGCTCCTTTTACAGTCCTGAACTGTGATGCTGCCTTCTCAGCTCATCACGACTAGATCTGTGCTTGGGATCCACTTCCCCCAGTGCACTAGGAAAAGTGCCAAAGCTGTACATGCTTGGCAAACACAGGATACAACTGTACATGTTCTGTTTCCCAGCCACTGGTGGTCATTACTGTGTAGTATGTCCATGTATATTAGTAGTGAAAAGCTTGTACAGCTTTGGCCCTACATCCACAAGGCATGCATTCCACAACTCCTATTAGATGCCTGAAACTGCAGAGTGCTTGTCTGTGTTACTCAGATTTTCCTTTTTTTCATTACCAGGGGATTGATCCTAGGTCCTCATACATATGAGGCTAGTACTCTACCACTGAGCTGCACCTCACTTTCAAGCTTGATTTTTATGTTTTGAGACAGTCTTCTAAATTGTTCAGGCTACCTCTTGCCTCAAACTTATTACATTCCTGCTTTAGTATCACAAGTCCTTGGGATTACAAGCACGCTCTCCCATTGGGTTATTGTATTCATTAATATTTTCTTGCTGTAACAAATACTTGAAAGAAACATTTCTATGCAGGATAGATTTATTTTGGCTCATAGTTTCATAGTTTTCAGTCCTTGGGTGACTGGCTCTGTTGATTTTGGGCAATGGTGAAGCAAAACATTATGAGGGATGGGTGTGGTAGAGCAAATTTGCTCACCTCCTGGTGGCCAGGACAGACAAGGAGGGGCCAGGGCAGAATATACCCTTCAAGGACACACCACCAGTGACCTCCTTCTTCCAATGCAGCCCAACCTCCTACTAGCCTATTGATGAAATTAACCCTCATAATCTAATCACTTCTTGATATTGCCACCATCACAGGACCAAGTCTTCAAGACATGAATGTCTGGGGGGACATGGGAGGATACTTCATATCCAAACCACAATAATGTCTTAGTACATTTCATATTGCTATAACAGAATACCAGAGGGCTGGTAATGTATAACTAAAAAATTTATTTTTCTGGCCCGAGGGCATGGTACTTACATTAACTTCAGATTAGGGCCTCATGACAGATAGCCTCACAAGACAGGGGGTTGTACCAAAGAGAGAAAAAGACAGAGAGAGCTTTTGGTGAGAGAAGAAGCAAAAGAGCAAGCCAAGGAAACCAAACTGACGTTATAACAACCCATCCTCCAGTAGTGTGAGGGAAATAATTCACTTCTGTGAAACTTAATTCACTCTCAGAAGAAAATCATTCACCTCTCCTAAACACCTAACCACCATCTCTTAAAGTTTGAGCCACCTCAATCCTGACACTTTGAGGATGAAATTTCCAGCACATGATCCTTAGCAGGACTAAGCATACCCAAACACAGAAGTACAGAATACTATATGCACCCTATTTTTTCAGGTACATAAATACCTACGAAAAAGTGTCATTTGGATCTAAGTACAGTAAAAGATTATCAATAATTAATAATGAAATAGGAAATTATGACAATATACTATAATAAATGTTATGTGAGTGCTGTCTCCCACTGTCTGTCTCTCTCTTTCTCAATATCCATTTAATATTTTTGGGCTACAGTTAACCATAAGTAACTGAAATTGGGGAAAGCAAAAACATGGAGAAGAAGGGACCACTAGCTGGGCACAGTGCCACACACCTGTAATCCCAGCAACTCAGGAGGCAGAGGGAAGAGAATCACAGGTTTAGAACCAGAGGAACCTGTGTAGCTTAGAAAGAACCTGACTCAAAAAAAAAAAAAAAAAAAAAAAAGATCTAGTAAAGCACTGCAAAGTACATGTGAAGCACTGGGTTCAATCCCTGAGTACCACAAAAAAGGGGGGGGTATTGTACTATATTCTTATGGTCAGTAACAGACATCCTCCCTATTTTTAAGATCTTGCTTTTAACCCACACTCTCAGATTCATTGCTTTTTAGACATTTGTGACATGATTGTTCTCTGCTACATAAAACATCAAACTCATTCTCACATCGGACACTCTTGGAAGCTAAGCAGTGTCAGACCTGGTTAGTACTTAGATGGGAGACCACCTGGAAATACCAGGTGCTATAGGCTTGGGAGAAGGTCCTGGCAATCCATTCCTGCTCCCCCCAAAAAAGACAATCAGCCATTGAAAACCCTACAAATAGCAGAGAATCACTGATAATAGTGTTTAGCCTGTTGTACATAGAGTTGCTATGAGTTGGACAGTGAGTCAGTAGCAACTAACAACAACATATGGCATATCAATGTTTATGTGCTCCATTTCACTTTTGACAAATTCTAATTTTCTTACATTCATACTATGTACATTCCATGTCCCAATTATTAATGGATATTTACAGGTGCTTCTTCTTTTTTGAGTTGTGCCACATCAGCAAATGGAGATTTCTGGAGCTTTACTCCATTTCCATCATTAAAGTAGATCCTACTTTGAGGAGTCAACTGTTCCCCAGTCATCTTTTGAATGTATTCAGACCTAGGGGTCATTTACTGGCATGATATCTGACAGTATTTCTTTGCTGTTTGTAGGGTATTAAATGGCTAGTTGTTTTGAAGTGGCTGCCATGTTTTTCTCCCTAATCTTAGCCTGTAAACTCAGCTGAAACCTGTCCACTATTGGTGACTGTGCTGGTGTAGGGAAGAATTGGGAGGAAATTGGCAAAAACTCCCAAACTGGGAAAATGGCGTTTGAATATCTGGTTTGTAAGTTAGAAATCTAGGGAAAATGAAAGTAACTTGGTTGCACGTTTGTACAAAACCCTTCCTGATTGGACAATTGGACTGAAAGCTGATTGGCTCAGGCCATTCCATGGGCGAGCTACATAAAGAGCTGCGCTGCAGCAGCTTGATCCTTTTTTGGCACGGCCTTTCTGGCATCCCTTTCTGCTCCTTCTCGCCTGTTCCTGCCTGGACCACAGATGAGGAAGCGCCTCTCCCGCTGCTCTCCCCCGGACCTTCGGTGAGGAAATAATGCTCTCCCGCTGCAATCCTCAACAAGGAAAGGAACCTGCTCTCCGTCTGATCACCGAGGAAGCAACAGCTGCCTCCTCCTGACCACCGAGATGACCAACACAGGTGTTTGCCCCTGGAAGGCAAAAGCGCCTGAGGCTTTTCCTTTATCCCATCTCCGCCGGGGTCCCGAGGGCCGCAGGAGTCTGTGCCCCTCACCTGAGGGTCCCTAATGAATTGTGTTTAGTATCTGTGTGTGCGGCGGCGCAGCCAGTCTGAACCTCCAGGCCAGACCAGGAGGCACGTGCCCCACATGCTGGTATCTGTAACACTTGTGGCATAGCATTCATCATCACAGCAACATGCAAGTCCCCGCAGTATGGCAAAATGACAGACAAGATCAAAACAAGAAGGCCCAGTAGGTGGAAAATATGGCCTTAGTGACAGAAATGATACTAAGGATCACATGATAGAATTTTATTAAATCAATGGCTTCCTCATTGCACCAACATAAATGGTGTCTGTACACATAGAAGTCCCCAGATGTAACATATAGGAATAAAACTAAACACATTTCTGGAGACACATTATGGAAAACCTCAATAATAAAAGTCACAACAAGATCAGGTGCTGACTGTGTATCAGACCATCAACTGCTCATATGCAGGTTCAAGCAAACTGAAGAAATTTAGAACAAGTGTGCCAGAACTAAGATATGATCTTGAGTAATTCCTACCTGAGTTCAGAGACCACGTCATGAACAGATTTGATGCATTACATATTAATGAGTGAAGAACAGACAAGTTGTAGCATAACATCAAAGACATCATTCATGAAGAAAGTAAAAGGTTATCAAAAAGATAGGGAAAAAAAGGCCAAATTACATGTCAAAAGTGACTTTGAAACTTGCTCTTAACTGTCAAGTAGCTAAAGTAAAAGAAGACATGATGAAGTTAAAGAACCTACAGAAGACTTCAAAGGGCAGCTTGAGAAGATAAAAGTAAATATTATAATAACATGTGCAAAGAACTGAAAATAGACAATTGAAAGGGAATAACATACTGTTTATCTCAAGCTTAAAGAACTGAAGAAAGCATTCAAGCCTCAAGTTGCAATAGTGAAGGATTCTAAGAGGAAATTATTAAAAGTTGAAGAGAAAATTAATAAAAGGTGGAAGGAATACACAGAGTCGTTATATTAATAAGAATTGGTGGATAATCAACAATTTCAAGTGGCTCCATATGATCAAGAATCAATGATACTGAAAGAAGAAACGGAGGCTGACTTAAAGGCACTGGCGAAACACAAAAGTCTAGGAATTGATGAAATACCAATTGAGATGTATCAACAAACAGATGTAGTACTGGAAGTGCTCACTTGTTTATATGAAGAGATTTGAAAAACAGCTTACCTGGCCAACGGACTAGAAGAAATTCATATTTTTGCCTCTTCCCAAGAAAGGGAATCCAACCAAATATGGCAATTATCCAACAATATCATTAATACATTATGACAGTAAAATTTTCTAAAGATCATTCAAAAGCAACTACAGCAGTATATTAACAAGGAACTGTCAGAAAATCAAGGCAGATTCAGAAGAAGGCATGGAACCAGGGACATCATTGCTGATGTCAGGTGGAATTAGCTCAGAGCAGAGAATACCAGAAAGATGTTTATCCATGTTTTATCAACTATGCAAAGGTAGTTTTCCATGTGGATCATAATAAATTATAGATTACATTATAAAGAATATGAATATCCTCTTGTGTGTAGGGTCACTACAAGCCAGATACTGACTTGACAGCACCTAGCAACAACAACAGCAACAATAACAACAACAACAACAACAACAACATGCAATTTAAATCTTTGGGAGATGATTAGAGAAGAGAGTGGAGGGATTTAATTTAAGATGAATTATGATCATAGAAGAATATCAAAGTACAGTCCCTTAGTATTTAATAAACACTAAGAAAATGTAAATGGAAATAAAGACTATTTTTTTCAGCAATTTTAGCAGGGAAGGAAAGAATAAAATTAAGACAACAGCAAGAGGAAATCCAGTGTCTAAGCCAGAAAGATCTAGTAGAGTCATGAGCTTTGCAGGTTTGGGAGATTGAGGGTGCTGAAAGGAATAAAAGAGGAGCAGGCTATGAAAGAAATGAGGAGCTGCATAATGGAAAGGGAGTATTTTTGCATGAGAAATAGTGCACTTTTTTTTCAGGGACAGAGAAGAACATGCCAGGTGGGGGACAAATGCACCTTTTCACAGTGAAATTGTGGATGTGTTTATTCGTATGTATATGGAAAACTTTGATTCAGCAGTTCAGGAAACTTAGTTCACACCTGAATGTTATAAAGTTAGAGGCAAGAATGTTTAAGTAGGAGTGAGCCCAAAATTTGGAATTTATCCTAATGGAAAGTAAGGTTATCCAAAATAATGTGACACAACTAACACATGAAATTATATTTATAGTTTTCAGGTGGGCAGAGTTAATATTGTTTACATCAAATATCATTTTACATGTAAAAGTATACAATATTTGCCTCCTATGTGTTTTCCCAAACATGTCATTTCAGGTTTTCATTCATAACAGTAAAAACACATATGTGGCTTCTGTTTTCAAACTTGATTTTCACTGGAAAACAAACTGTAGATATAGCCATAGTGAATTAAATTGCTTCCACATAAAAAGTCCATGTTTCTGTTTTAATGAGAAATTTATGCAGTACCTTCTGTATTTGTATCATCTGCTCAGCAGTCAAGCTGCCAGTTAAATATAATAGAGACTTCCCCAGAAACTGCTTCTATACACAATCTCATTTTCTAAGTGGTTCTCGACATTATGTATAAAATCTCCATCTTGCAGTTGTCTATGTACAATTGAGAGAGCAGTTCCATGAAAAGTGTGTGTGAAAGTAGCTTTTGTTCAGTTGACTATTAATTCAAGCATCAACCTGTTTGATCACTTGGGGCTTTACAAATATAACATGTGTTTATTATTTGAGTTGTTGAGATAGCTACTGCATAATCAGAATCCCATAAATAAACCATCCTGAGAAATTACGGGGCTAGAATGCAGCTGTCTCCACCTAAAGGAGATATTATAATAGAGACGTTATACATAAGGTTCAATTTAATGTGCATCTGGAGTTGTGTATTGGTGATACAGTCCAAATATAAGACTTGAATATAACATCTCCTCTTCTATAATGTTTAAACCACTATCACTATCGAAGTCAGGGTTGGCAAACTATGAAATGTAGGACTACTTTGTCTTATCTATTTTTAAAAAATAAAATTTTATTGAAACACAGTCACATATTTGTCTATATAATGTTTCTATATAATTATGTAGACAATTCTATATAATTATATAATTAATTATATAATTCTATATAATTATATATAATTATATATATAATTATATAAACCTATATAATTATATATAGTTTTAGCTTTATAGGACTGTTACAAAGATAGCATGTAGTCCATCTATACATCACATATCCAATTTCCCTTTCATTAGTATCTCACATTAAAATATTTTTAATGAAAAATTGGTTCAATGTATCAATGTCTATATAATGTTTCTGGATGCTTTATGAGCTAGAGTTGAGTATCTGGGATACAAATGTTATATTCCATAAAACCTCAGTTGTATACTGTAGAGACTTCTATGGCTTGGAGCTGTAGCCCTGTGTCAACCGATCCAGTCAGATCTCAGAAGCTAAGCAGGGTCGGGCCTGGTTGGTACTTGGATGGGAGACCGCCTGGGAACACAAACCCAGCAACCCACTCCCAATCAATCCTCCACTGAAAACCCTATGAATAGCAGAGAAGCACTAACAATAGTGTTTCGCCTTCTGTACATAGGGTCGCTATTCATAGGATAACGACTTGATAGCACCTAACAACAATGACGACGACCACAACAAAAAGAGACTTCTATAGAAAATAAAACCTGCTAACCTCTATTTTAAAGAACAAGGTAATTACTCACATAAACACAATTACATATTCACTGTGGATGCATAGTAATACAGACTAAAGTAACAGAAAATATTTATAAAATACTTCATGAAAAATTTTAAGTAACCACTAGCATTGTTGGTCCCTAAAATTAACGTATCATGTCTATATTACTCATATAACTAAAATAGTTGCTCATTCATTCAAGGGTCTGAATCCAGTATCTTTCAATCACTATGAGCTTGTTCCTTGGCAAATTTCCTAACAACTCTCTGCTTCAGAGCCTTCACCTATAAACCTGGGTCATAAAGCACTTTAAAGTCATTTGACATTATGTGAGTTAATAATGGGAACCATATGAGAGATAACTTAAACATAAAAATGTATAGAAAAATAACTATTATCATTATGGTCAATTATTATGATCAATACTTGAATTTCTACAGACCATTATGGTACATCTGCTTCTAAATTCTACATTCAAGTTATTTGATTGTTCTGAGACTGTTTTTCACAATAAACATCTTTTCTTGCATCTATAGAAATATGGCTCAGTTATATAAATGGGCAGAGGCAATATTTTGTTTTGCTCTAGTAATAACTGTTCACTAAATATCTATGGTATTTAAATACATATAGGATTTTCAGTTTAATATTTTCTACTGTTACCTAGGTAGAAAATATGTTTATATAATAATAAAATGTTGTATTATGATATTTTAAATAAGTATTTAATATTAAATTTTTTGTATCTCTCAGTGCTTAATCAAATATTTATTTTATTATTAAATGGTATGGGTTCAAGGCAATTCTTAACTTTTAGTTGCATTTTAAGGAAAAAAATGAATGTTTGCCTGTTTTAGTGGCTTTACATAAAGAAGTTGCTAAATGTCTCTAAATCAGGATACTTGCGCATTCTCAGCATGAAAATATTAGATAATATGCAAATCAAGCTCAAAAGAATCATAGCTTCATCTGTTTACCATGCAGACAAGGACTCATCTTAGTAAAATGCTATGTCAAAATCTAAACTCAGGGTTTTCTTTTAGCTCTGAAATTCACCTTAACCTATATGCTAATGCACTTTGGAAAATATTAGCAAGCTTAATATTAACACAGAGCAAGATTAGACTGTGTCATAAGTTACTTCATTGGTGACCCTCAGCATCTTCAGCATTTTTCATTGAATTAAGAGGTATTTTCTGTAGTAGTTGAGCAAATGGTATTGGCTTAGATTAAGAAGACATTCAATGTATATAAGGTGATATAAATCCTTAAGAAAAGAGAGAATGACCCTTGACTTGCTTTTTATCATACATAATTCCAGGGGAAGTACCATGAAAGCTAGGTAATCTATTACTATTCCTAAATGATTAAAAGAGTCTGTGATATAATGAAATGTGTATTAAGAATTTAGTTGGAAATTAAGCGGGGCGCAGTGGTGCACGCCTGTAACCCCAGTGGCTCCAGAGGCGGAAGCAGGAGGATCGCAAATTCTAGACCAGAGGCAGTCTGCGTAATTTAGCGAGACCCTATCTCAAAATGTGAAAAAAAAAAAAAAAAAAAAAAAAAAAAAAAAAAAAAAAAAAAAAAAAAAAAAAAAAAAAAAAAAAAAAACAGAATTTAGTTGGAAATTAGAATATATTTAACAGTAACAATCCATTTAACTTATTGTGTAAAATGGATATTTTCTACAATGTCCATGTATATGAACATAATAAATTGAAAGTAAATATTATGAATTATTATACATAATATCATTTCTCTGGAGGGTCAAATATAAGAGTTGTGTGCAAAATTACTTTTTCAGGAGAAAAACATTTGGCTATCCATTAATCATTGTTTAGAAGGTACTATAAACTTTTTTAGCTGGGCGTGGTGCCACATGCCTGTATTCCCAGCGGCTTGGGAGGCAGAGCCAGGAGGATGGCAGGTTCGAGACCAGAGGAAATCTGTGTAATTTAGCGAGACCCTGTCTCAAAAAGTAAAGAAAAAGAAAAGGGCTAGGGGTGCAGCTCAGTGGTCCAGCACTTGCATAACATGCAAGCGCGCGGCCCTGGGTTCAACCCCTAGTACTGCAAAAAAAAAAAAAAAAAAAGAAGGTACTATAAACTTTTTTGCTGTGAAGAAAAATTGGTAGGAAACATGATCCCTTGATTTAGAAATTCATCATTTCAGCTGCTAAACCAAGGCATCTATCCACATAAGGACAATTAAAAATCTAGAACATAACACTTAATAACATACCATACTCTTCTATGGAGCATGATCTATTTAACCAGTAATGTTTGTTAAATATGTACTATTTTTTAATACTCTTCTGGAGACATGGATAAATTTATTCTATGAAATGAACTCCTGACTAATACAAATAAACATTTTATACTGCTGAGAACTAGTCAACATCACATTCGAAACTTGGAATTAACAATGGGTTGAAGTTAAGGCAAATTATGTTGCTGCCTTCACTTATGTTATTCCTATCCTAATTACCGAGACTTACCTTTTGTGAACATTAATTTTCATGAACTATTTTCAACCCTATTAGAGGTGTGTAATGATGCCACAGAATGAGTCTTATGTACTTTCTTATTATAAGTAATAAATAAAAAAGACTTGGCTTTGTTTTACTGAATAGGGAGTGTTTTCCAATACACATATGCAAAGTTGCTCTGTTCTTTAGAATATGCTATGTAAATACTGTGTTAATTTGAATTTTTTTTCAAAACTGCAATTGTTGATGACTTAATTCTAAATGCATTGCTTTATAAACACAAAACAACCAAGCAGATCCTAAAATATGCCTCATTTTCATTTACAAACTTGCCAATTACTGTGCAATGCTCACTTAAAGGACTGACTTGAGTTTATAGCTGTCTTTTTCTTTTCCTAAAAAGCAATTCTGAAAATTTGCAAATCCAGGTTTTTTATATAAGTTTAAAACTTGAAATAATACATTTTCTTAGTGCTGGTAACTGTTTACTACTGATTCATAGTTCATTAAGATTAACATTACTCACTGATAAAGTCAGTCTTTTCTAATATAGTACTAAAAAGTGAAATAAGAAAATATGAGTACATGTAGCATTGAAAAGATAAGGGACTTGTTCAATACATATAGATCTAGGCACTGTTTTAATGGACATTTTTATAGATTCTGTTGTAGTGAGGTGCCTTTGAGTCAGGTCCAATTCATAACGACCCTAAGTTCAACAGAAAAAAACATTCCCCAATTCTGTGCCAGGTACATGACCTTATTTATGTTTAAGCCCATTGTTACAGATATGGTGTCAATCCATCTAGCTGATGGTTTTCCTTTTTATGGTTGATCAGCCATTCTCCCAAACATGATGTCCTCCAAGAACTGGTCTCTCCTGACAACATGTCCAAAACATATAAGACTCAGTCTAGCCATTCTTGCTTCCAAGGAGCCCTCTGGTTGCGCTTCTTCTAGGACGGATCTGTTGGTTATTTTGGCAGCCCATGTTATATTCAAAATTTGTTTCCAGCACCACAATTCAAAAGTATCAATTCTTTTCCTGTCTACCTTATTCAATATCCATCTTTCACAACCATAAGGTGCAACTGAAAATACTATGGCATGAGTCAGATGCACCTTCATCTTCAATATGTCATCTTTTCTTTCAACATTTCAAAGAGGTCTTTTGCAACAGCTTTTCCGGATGCAAGGTGTCTTTTGATTTCTTGACTGCTGTTTCCATGGATGTTGATTGTAGAAACAAGTAAAACAAAATCTTACCCTTTTCTCCATTTATCATGAAGTTTACTGCACATGGCCTGGCCTATAATCAGTAAACACAAAGCAATAAACAACCAGGAGTGTAGGAGCTGAAAATTGTAAGAGTTTTATATGTTTAAGTAACCAATGAGGATACCTAGATAAACTGTGTTTTGGTACTCACACCAGCAACTGAATTATAAAAATCAGCTAATATTTGAATTTAGAAAGACATATAATTGGTTTTCTACTTTCAAAATATTTAAAAGATTCATATTAGACCTAAAAAGTTATAAGAATTGAATAACATGGAATTGAATGTTTTAAAAATTTATTACTATATTAATGTATTTGTCACTTTATTTCTTGATAGAACTTTCATATTTAATTAGCAGGAGTAAATATATACTCAACATATTCATTTTTTGTAATAAATGGGATGTGATTTCCTTGATAAAATATATTGATACTTATATATAAATATAATTAGTACTAAAAAGATAATATTTTATCTAGTTCTCTTTCAGAGGGGGATGACATCCATTTCCACAAAATGAATTTCTATATATCATTTTAACTTCACTTTCACTTTAGGTAAAGTTTCAATATATCATGGTAGCACATTAACATAAATTATACAACATAAATTATTTTATGGTCACTTATTGACTAGAAGTCATTGATAATCCGGAGATTTCAGAAATAATGATTATATATTGTTTCCTCGATTCTGATCTAGGTACCCTGATTAGCTAGATAACAGTACTATTTCACTTTGCCTAGCCCTTTAAATAAGTGAACACTATCTCTCATGTCCTATTCTATTTACAAATTGTGCATTGTTTCACAAAACTCTTCTTGCCAGTATTATTTTGAGTAGCAATTTTATCGTTGCTATGTATTACCAAATTTAACTTATTGTATTATTTTTATTGTAGAAACAAAGACAAAATGTTGTGACAAACAGAAAAGCTTCTTAGAGAATGATGGTAAGTTGCTTTTAAATATAATCAAATATATATTAGATATGGTTCATGTCATTTGATGCAGGATAAAGACCTTGCAATGAAAAGACTAATTCCTTTTACTGCCAAAATGTCCGCAGCTTGACCATGATAGATTTTATCATAAGAAAGAAAGGAGACAGGCTCTTTCTCTTGCTCTTCTGTTTTAGAGTGATTGATAACTTTATTTTTAGCATTTCCACTGTATTTTTGTATAAACCACAGTTTTATCTTTCCACATAAAAATAGTTTTATAATTGTTGCACTAATTTGTTTTGCATATATAAATGACACAATGATCAGTATGAAGTGATTCAACAGTTCTGGTAGTAGTTATTTTGGAGTAGATATGACTAATGAGTGCACAGGAAGCACCAAAAAAATCCATGTTTCACCCATGCATTCATTCATACAGTAAAGAATTTGTCTTCATTGCATTGCAATATGTATAGTAATCACCCCAACAAAAGGGAATAAACAGCTGTATGCATTACATGGCCTCCCATACATAATCTATTTTGTTCACTGCAGTGGGGAAAAGAGAGCCGAGAGAAAATAAGATTGAGAGCAATTAGAACCCACAGTGTTCTTGTGTGTGTGTGTGTGTGTGTGTGTGTGTGTGTGTGTGTGAGAGAGAGAGAGAGAGAGAGAGAGAGAGAGAAAGAGAGAGAGAGAGAGAGAGAGAGAGAGAGAGTTTTCCCCTTGAGACAACCATCTCACTTTGGTATGCAACGTGAGTACTCGACGTAGACATCTTTGTTAGCAAAATAAGGGGTCCTCCTAAGGGGTCTTCCTCCAACATCATTTGATTCATATTGTTGTTGTTAGGTGCTGTGGAGTCGGTATCCGACTCATAGCGACCCTGCATACAACGAGAAACACTATTGTCAGTGCTTCTCTGCTGTTCATAGGGTTTTCAATGACAGATTGATTTTTGGGAGGGGGTTTCCAGGTACTTCTCCCAAGCCTATAGCTTCTGGTGTTCCCAGGCGGTCTCCCATCCAAGTACTAACCAGGCCCGACCCTGCTTAGCTTCCGAGATCTGATGGGATCAGATACCACAGGGCTACAGCTGCAGGCCTTGATTCATATTAGGCCTAGTCAAATTGAGTGATTTTAGTAAAACTGATAAAGTATTTCTAAGAACCTATCCTTTTATATAAACGTATTTAAAAATCAGAATGCCTGCAGTCGTAGCCCTGTGGTTTCCCATACTGTAGATCTCAGAAGCTAAGCAGGGTCGCACTGGGATGGGAGACCACCTGGGAACACCAGATACTGTAGGCTTGGGAGAAGGACCAAGCAACCCACTCCTAAAAATCAACCCGCCATTGAAAACCCATGAATACCAGAGAAGCACTGACAATAGTGTTTGGCCTGTTGTACCAAGGGTCTCTACGACTCAACGGCACCTAACAACAACAACAAAAACTAAAGTCTATATTTTTTGAATTCTAAGATAATCATACTTTAGTTTTCACAGAAAAAAAGGTTGTTGATCTCTAAATTAGCACAAGACTCATAGATATAATGTACCTAATGCAACATAGGTTTTGTGAGAATTCCGAAGGAAAGTAGATTTCAACAAACTTTTCATTATTTCTTCATTTTTCTACCAATGATGAGAATACAATTTAACCTGAAAATCCATTTTGTGTGATATTTAGGATATTCAAGTCTTACTGCAAGTATATTTTCATGGTTTATACAAATTTAGTATTTTGAAAATAGAAGTAAATATGAGCAAAGTATTGTTATGATATAATCTAAAATGTCTCCTGAAAACACATGTGTTAAAGATTGGGTTGGCAGTTAATGAATTTTGGGAATGAGTGAATCCTGAGGGCTCTGACATAAACAATTGACTAATCTCTTGATGAGTTCATAATATGAAAGCATTATTGGGAGGTGGTTAAATATAGGAGGTGGAGCATAGCTGGAGGAAGTAGATCACTACTTTCCAGGGTATGCCCTGGAAAGATATACCTTGTCCCCAACACTTTTCTGTCTCTCTTTTCTTTCTGTTATAAGATGAGTAGCTTTGCTCCACTATACCCTCTCCACCATGATGTTCTGCCTCACGATAGGCCCACCATGATGGGGCCAAGTGACTAAGGACTAAGACCTCTGAAACCATGAAGCAAAATAAATCTGTCTTCCTTTGAGTCATTTCCTTCAGGTATCTGTCACTGTGGCAAAAGTCTGACTAACACAGGTATATTCAACTGTACTTTCCTCACTTTTGAAATTAAATGTCAAACTGCTTCTATTAGTCATTTTTGTCATTGTGACAAATACCTGACAGAAACCATTGAAAGGAAGGAGAGATTTAT
Organism: Pedetes capensis; assembly: GCA_007922755.1. Classification (NCBI taxonomy): domain Eukaryota; kingdom Metazoa; phylum Chordata; class Mammalia; order Rodentia; family Pedetidae; genus Pedetes; species Pedetes capensis. The sequence continues at coordinate 26,327 of VMDO01017089.1, read as the reverse complement.
TTTTTCTGAGGGTTTCAGTCTCACGTCGGCTGGATCCTTTCCTTTGGGCACAAGGCAAGGCACAATATTATGATGGGGACAGCATGTGGCAGGGAGTGCTTACTTCTTCACTGTTATGAAGAAGAAAGAGAGGAAGGGGATGTGGGACAACATATATCCCTCAAAGATATGAGCCCAGTGACCAACTTTCTCCAACTAGCCCTTACCCCCAGAAGATTTCACAACCTCTGGAAAATACCATCCAATTATGACTCAATCAATGGATTAGTCCATTGATTCAGTCAGAGTTCTCTTGATTCAGTCACCTCTCAATGGTTAGCTCCACCATTTGGGGACCAAACCTTTAGCACATGAGCTTTTGGGGGAACATTTCATATTCAAACCATAAATCCACAGAAGAAAGAAATTGCATGCCAAATCCTGAGGATGAGCACAAGTAATTCCATCCTATTCTGTTGAATTAATTTGAAAATAATTGGTGAGATTTTTATTAACTGTCAAATAAGAACTGTTTTCTAAAATATCAGCTATTCAAATGAATCCAACCATTTTTCTTTTAAATACATTATTAGTGAGATTATCATTCACAACATGCTCTTAGATATATAGTAAAAGCACTAGATAACTAAAGCAGTGAAACTAATAGAGCCTTTTGTTTTTAACATAGAAAACAATTTTCTGGTTACTGTACAATTCTAACAGCAACAACAACTCTGTGGCCTGAAAAATGCATATAATCTCTAAGTAAACTTACTTTATGTCTAATAATAATTACATATGAAGAGAGTATATTATAGTAAGTAACTGTCAAACACTAAGTATTCAGGGTGAGTGATCCATCAAGGCAAATGTCACACAGTCCATCCTGTTAGCTGCATGGAAATGTGTTAAGATAGTAACAAAATTCCCAGTATCACTTAGTATATTGTCAGGCCTAGATGGAAGTAGAATCTGAGTCTTTGAGCTGACTACTGGGAGCAAAAAGAATAAAAATGATTATTCCTTCTTATTTTCTAAATTAGATTGAATGGTATCTTGCCAATCAATAACAAAAACCACAGAAATTGACAGTGATGTGTAAAATATTGAACGTATATGAAGTAATTGTTGTGGATTTTGTCATTGGCAGGGAAAATATGATTTGGCTTTATAATATTCTGCGTGTGGTCTTCCATTAAGTCAAGTTCAGTCTGAGTGTTGAGTGAATGTGTCTCCACCAAATTCATATATTGAAATCTTAACACCAAAGGGGATATTCCCTTATGGGGACAGGAATATAGCTAGTTAATTAGGTTATAAAGGTGAAGTCTTCATGAATGAGATTAGTGTCCTTAAAAGAAGAAACAAAATAGTTTGCTCTCTTTGCTTTATGCCACGTAAGATGATAATAAGAAGACAGTCTTCTTCAAACCAGGAGACAAACCTCCACCAGACATAGGATTTTTCAGTGCCTTTATCTTGGATTTACATCTCTAGAAGTATTGTTGTTGTTGTTAGGTGCCATCGAGTCGGTATCCGACTCATAGCGACCCTCTGTACAACAGGAGAAACACTATTGTCAGTGCTTCTCTGCTGTTCATAGGGTTTTCAATGGCAGATTGATTTTTGGGAGGGGTTTGCCAGGTCCTTCTCCTGAGCCTACAGCTTCTGGTGTTTCCAGGCGGTCTCCCATCCAAGTACTAACCAGGCCCGACCCTGCTTAGCTCCCGAGATCTGACGGGATCGGATGCCACAGGGCTACCGCTGTAGGCTAAATACATATAGGTACTATAAAAGGCAACTCTTACATTGTTTGTTAGGACCCTTCATATGGAGAGGAAATAACATGACATAATTTGTGCATAATTTAGTTTCTGTGGACAATTTAATCTCTAATATTCCATGCCATATTTACCAAACCTGAAGTATATGCTAAAAAGTATAAAAACTTAGATACGGATCCAAATTTAATCTAAGGGACAATTAAATCTTTTTTTCCATGTTGTATCATTAAATAACTTATATACAGGAAAAGCCTGCAGCCTTACCACTGTGGCTTCTGATCCTGTCAGATCTCAGAAGCTAAGCAGACTCAGGCCTAGTTAGTTCTTGGATGGGAGACCATCCAGGAGTACTAGTTGCTGTAGGCTTGGGAGAAGGACCTTGCAACCCACTCCCCAAAACACAATCAGCAATTGAAAACCCTATGAATAGCAGAGAAGTACTAACAATACTGTTTCCCTGTTGTATGTAGGGTTGCTATGAGTCAGATACAATTCTACAGCACCTATCAACATATAGGAAATATTAATATAGGAAATATTTGCAAGGTATTATTTCCAATTTAAAAATGATATGTTCTTGGAAACTCTCAATGGAATTGAAATACTTTCATGATTTTCTAAAAAAATGTAGAATAATTCTAAAATCTATTAAAGCTCATTATATTATTGAAATAAATTTTATTTCTTTAAGCACCTGAAGTAGGAATGGATAATAGTCATGTCAGAGCACATACTAAAAAAATATTGGGATAAGGAACATTGCATAATATATTAACTTGAACTTCAAATATAGTGTGTAATGAAGCAATTTTTATCTATGATCCCATAATGAAGGTTTTCTGTCATTATGCAAAACTTAGAACATCCAATCTGTGAATGTGGAGACTAGAATGTGAGGCACATATGTTTAAGTACTGTATTTATCCAGATTATACTTGGCAATAAATTCTCCATGGTTGAAGTATCATCAACACAATGCTAGCAAACTATAACTTGTATCTGTAGTAAACCCAAGGACTTATCTAAAACATTTCAGAAATACATATATATTCATTTAAAAATATCTTCATGCCTTTAATCACAGAGACTTGGGATGCTGAGGCAGAAGGATCACAAGTTCAAGACCAGAGGTAGCCTGTACAATTTAGCAACATCCTGTCTCAAAATTAAAAATAAAAAAAGGGGCTGGGAATGCAGTTCAGTAGTAAAGTACTTGCCTAGCATGCATAAAACCCTGGGTTTAACCCCTAAGGACTGAAAAACTACGTTCAGAAGAAAAAATTCATATATTCCTTTTCCAACTTCTAGATCATGCTCACTGTATTTTAAATGAATTAACTGGATTAAATTTCACTGCATGCTTATGATGTGTGATACAATATTCTTCTTTTCTCTTCTCAAGGAAATGAGGCATTAGTCAAAAGTAGGTCAGTATTCAGTAAGAATTTATGAAATATATCTCCCTACACAGGTTATACTTCTAAGAATTTGACCTAGCTTCTCTTCCACATCTAGCTCAAGTCTCATCTTTTGTGTAGGCTCAAATATAAATATTTTTTTCTCCACTACCCCATTAAGTGGTAGGTTATTCTGGTAGCCTTATCTCCTTATTTCATGTATGTCTTTCCAGTCATACCAGCCAAGTAGTATGTGATTTATATTTTGGTAGAACTTACATTCTTACAAAGAAAATAGGTCCACACTTTTTTATATCTAAAATCAACCCGTATAAATGAATACAAAATCAACACACAAATATCAGGTGCATTTTCAATATACTACCAATGATGGATCTGAAAAAGAAAATAACTTCATTTACAATATCATCAGAAAGAATAAAATGTTTGTAAATTAATTAAGGAATTAAAAGACATATGCAATGAAAATTACAAAACATTACTGAAAGACATTAAAGAAGGCATAATAAATGGAAAGACAACCCACATTTGTGGAATGGAAGAGAACATTGTTAAAATGTCAAAATAATCTATGATTTGATACAATCTCTATTAAAGTACAAATGATGTCTTTTCCAGAAATAGTGAGAAAATATTAAAATTCACTTTGAATCTCAAGGGATTCCCAGTAGCCAAACTATCTTGAAAAAGAAGCTAGAGGATTCACATTTTCTGATTTCAAATTTTACTACAAAGTTACATTAATCAAAACAGTGTGGTACTGGTACAAAGACATATATACAGATCAATGCAGTGGAATTGAGATCCTAGAAATAAAGTCTCAAATATATGGCCAAATGGTTTTTTAAAAGCATGCCATAGTCATTCAATGGGCAAAGGATAATATTTTTCTTTTCATTTCTTTCCCTCTTCTTTCATTTTTTCTTTCTTTCTTTTTTCTTTTCTTTCTATCTTCCTTTTTTTCAGTACTGGGGATTGAACACAGGGCCTTGCACATTCTTTGCAAGTTCTCTATGACTGGGCTGTTTCCTCAGCCCCTTTATTAAAAAATATTTTACCTTGAGACAGGGTCTTGCTAAGTTAGGCAGGCTCTCTCTGGCCTCAAAATTGAGATCCTCCTCCCTCTGCCTCCTGAATCTCTGGGATTATAGGCATATGCACTGCACCTAGCTTAAGGACAGTCTTTTCAACAAGTGGGGTGCTAGAAAACAGAATATAATTGGACCCTTACCTAGGACCAATATAAAAATTAACTCAAAATAGATCAAAAATATAAATGTTAAAATTATGAAAAATGGGAAAAAAGCATAGAACAAAATTTTACAACATTATAATTGGCAATAACTTTTTGGATATGATACCAAAGACACAGTCCAAAAAACCCAGAAATAGATAACTTGTACTTGATGAAAATTTAAAAAATTTGTGCACCAAAAGTGATTATGTTGTTGTTAAATGCCATCTAGTTTGGTTCAACCCATAACAACCCCATGTACAACAGAATGAAACACTGTGCCATGTTCCGCTCTATTGTCAGTGCTTCTCTGCTATTCATAGGGTTTTCAATGGCAGATTGTTTTTGTAGTTGGTTGCAGAATCCTTCTCCCTAGGCTGCAGCACCTGGTCTCCCGTCTAAGTACTAACCAGGCCAACGTTGCTTAGCTTCCGAGATCAGGTGGGATCATATGCCAGCGTGCTAGGGCTGCAGATAAAAGTGACTATAAACACAATAAAAAGAAAATCCTGGAAATAGAAAATATTTGGGAATAAAAAATCTGATAAGGATGAATATTTATAGTATATAAAGACAACAAAAACAATTTGATCAAAAATGGGCAAAGGACTTGAGTAGACATTCCCCATAGAAGCTATGCAAATGGCCAAAAACATATGAAAATATCTTCAATAGCAATGTTCACAAGGGAAATATAAATCACAGCTCTGATGAGATAACATTTTATAATAATTAGGATGACTTATTTTAAAAAGAAGAAAGAGAAAATAAGTGTTGGTAGGGATGAAGGAAGAAATTAAATCCTTGTGCACTGTTGGTGGGAAGATGAGATGGCATAGCCATGCTAGAAACAACATGAGGATTCCTTAAAATCTAAAATTAGAATTACCATATGATTCAGCTATTCCATCTCTGGGTATATACTCCAAATAATTGAAAGCAGGATCATGAAGAGATATTTGTATATCTTTGTTTATAATAGCATTTTTCATATGTGGCCAATGTGAAATAAACTAAATGTCTATGCACAGAAGAATGGATGAATAAAATGTCATATATACATACAGGCTTAGAAAAATGGAAACTGAAATATGCTGCAACATAGTTCAAACTTGAAGGCATTATGCTAAGTGAAAGAAACCATTCACAAAATACAAATATTATATGATTCCATAAAATATATAGGATATTAGGCACTTGTCATTGTTAGGTGCTATCTAGTCCATGTTGGACTCATAGTGAGCAAAGCTGCATACACCAAGAGAAATAGTATTGTTAGTGCTTCTCTCCTATTCATAAGGTTTTCAGTCATGGATTGATTTTTAGGAGTGGATTGCCAGGTCCTTCTCCCAACCTACAGCACCTGGTGTTCCCAGGCAGTTTCCCATCCAAGTACTAACCAGGTCCCATTAGCTTCTGAGCTCTGATGGAATTGGATGCCACGGTGGTGTGGCTGCAGGCATTAGGTACTTAAGAGTAGTCAAAATCATGGAGACAGAAAGTAGAATGATAGTTATCAGAGGCTGGATGGAGGGGTAACGGGGAATTATTATTTAAGAATTATAAAGCTCCAATTTTGAAAATGGAAAGAATTCTGGAGAAGAATGGCGGTAATGGTTGTATAAAACATAAAAGTATTTAATATCATTGAATTGTTGTTGTTAGGTGCCATCCAGGTGGGCCCGACTCATAGTGACCCTATGTACAACAAAGGGAAACACTTTCCCACACTGTGCCATGCCTGGCACTACTGTCAAATGCTTCTCTGCTATTCTTAGGGTTTTTAATGGCTGCTTGTGTTGAGAGTGGATTGCCAGGTCTTTCTCCCTAGCCTGCAGCACCTGATATTCCCAGGTGGAATAGTGCACTTAAAATGAGCTAAGAATGTAAACTTTATATTTGTGTATGTTGCCATAATAGAAATTAAGGGAAATGTCAACTCCACATATTGATATTATTTACTTATCTAAAGCACTAAAAATCAAACTTGAATTTGCATCAAAATCACTGGAAGGGCTTTTCAAATACAGATTTCTGGCCCAACCTGGAGAGTTTTTGATTTAGAAGGTCAGGATAGAGCTGAAGATTTTGTAATAAGTTCCCAGGTGAAGGTGACCCTGCTAATGAAGGGGATGGCTCACTGAGAACCACTCACTTAAAGGAACAGCTAGTTCTAGAAGTAATTACATTTTGAAAATACACTTTTCAATACTGTTAAAGATAAAAATTTTTATGTTTATGCATGGGTATATCTTTCTGGAAATAGGAATCTGAAACATGGGACATACAGGAGATTTTTGGAGCTAAACGGTGATTAGATAATGACAAACCATTAGGAAAGATGTATCTGTCCAGAAGAAGGTGAAGGTGCTTACATCTTAATGACAAAAAAAAAAAAAAAAAGAAAGAAAGAAAAGAAAAGGACTATACCGCTCTTCCCCTCTTGCTATTGTTTAGCCCTTGTCATTGTTTCTACTCCACGGCCAGAGATGGGCTTTCCCTAGTTCATGTCCAGGTGTCTCTGTCCTTTACAAGGGTTTTCTCCAGCACCACTTTGGAGCTTGCTGAGGCAGGCAAGTATGGCTGTGAGTGAAACAAACAAACAAAAAGAAAAGAAAAAAGAAAAGAAAAGTAAACCCGGTTAATGAAATCAGAGCAACTCCAACCATAATGGAGAAGGGTCAGCTTCCTGTTTTCTAAAAGGAAGATTTTCAGATATATTCTATCCAGTTTCCAAAGATTGCGTTATACTTGCTCCTGGTAGTACAACACTGGAGTTGTAAGATTGAGAAAATTAAAATACAGCTAAATTTGAGTTTTAGACAAACAGCAAGTATTTTTTTCATGTACAAAGTGTCCCTTGCAAACTTGGGAACATGCTTACACAATGTTAAAGTATTTGCTGTTTATTACGGTGTCCTATAATATATCTGGCAATTCCCTACCACATTCATTAACACACAATCTGATTTTTAAATTGAATTTATGCATCCTGGGCTCACTTCTGAAATAAATGAACACTCAAAACACTATTTCAATGGTAGGCTTTGGGGAAATTTTGCTACATGTGAGACAATTGATGCAGCAAAATAAAGGAAAAGGAGATTCAGCAAAGAAGATTATAATAATGATTGGAGGAAGAAAATACCATTTAAAATTGACCTAACGTTAATGATTATTTTCCATGGAAAATAGACAAAGGAGCTAATGATGATCAATTCTCCAGTGTGCTCATGCTGCCTTGCCATTGATTGGGGAATGAGTGTTCTCTGACTGTAAAGATTACTCTGTTTTGACTAAAACTAGTTGGCAGCATTTAATTTAATTTTCACAATTCAGGAGGACAAGAACAAAAGGTTTGAAATCAGAAATCCCCACAAAGGGAATGGTTTCAAGCCTCCTGATAGGGGAAATTATCCCAGAAAAGGGATAAAAATGGCAATTGATGGCAAAGCATGTAATCTCAGGAGACCTCCTGTGAGAAATCTGAAGCCATTTGCCGAGTTCATGATAGAAAGGCTCATGGTGGGAAACAGTGAATTCTTTTTAAATATTGAGGCTTAATTTCCACTATTCCTTAGATTCTCTAACAAATACATCATAGTATTTTTGACACAGAGTACATCATGTTAAAAAAGGGGAAAAGAGGCAGCAATATAAATATTGGTTACATTTGTATTTTGAGAGATCTGATATTTATTCTAATATCAGAATGTATCAGTGGTATAAATATTATGAGTGAATAAGAAACACAGCCACTATTGCTCAAGTGGCTAGGGTATAGCAAAATTTGCACTTAACCAAATTTTAATTGAGCATGCTAATTGGGAACCTCTAGAATTACTGAAGTGGAGAGCTGTGATGAAATTCAAGTGGCTCAGACTCCCTGGAGGACAGAAAGATATTGGCTTCTTCCATTAAAGAAATGATGCACGCAGGTATATTGATACCTTCAAACTCTTGATATAATAGGCTTGTCTGGCCACTAAAGTCAACATCTGATAGGCCTTGGTGACCCATGATGCTGATAGAAGTCATTGCCTAATAGCATCAATGTCACAATTCTACGTGAGATGAAATTCTACAAGGCAAAGCAAAGCTGTACAAGGTACTTTCTCCCAGTTATACTTTATTTTACATCCATTTTCAGGAGGTGCTTAGAAATAATTTGCTTTATATAAGAAGGAATGAAATAGGCTTTTCCCATGCTTTCCAGCAGGTATCTTAATACCTGTATTTACTGTTATAATAAATAAAACCTGGATTATAAAATCTTTATCAGAGCTTAAATTAATTAAACTGATGACTTAATATTAGCAAAAATAGTTTCTAAGGAAGAATGCATTCTTAATTGGAAAAAGTGTTGTGAAACATGATGTCCCTGGATTGGCTAATAAATCAGGTAAAATCACTACAGCAAATTTCATTTAGATATTTTTATGGGATTAAATGTATTGACCATAGAGAGCTATGTTATTTGGGGTTTCTGCTACAATAAAAATAGATAGCAGAATTTATAATACAAGATCCAACAATTGATAGTTTTATCTGCTCATTCTTTACCTTGTGAATAGCTATTATCCCAGCTTTCCCATCTATTAGTTCTGTGATCTTGGACACATTCTTCCCTCCTTTACACTTCAGTTTTCTATACATAAAATTAGGATAACAGTTATTCTCAATATTGCTATGAGGAATAACTAACTAATGTATGTGAGGAAATTTGAACATTGACTTGTACATAAGAAATAATAAATATCTGCTATTGGTTTAGACTGCAGTTGTAGCCCTGTAGCATCTGATCCCATCAGATCTCAGAAGCTAAGCAGGGTCGGACCTGGTTAGTAATTGAATGGGAGAATGCCTGAGAACACCAGATCCTGTAGGCTTGGGAGAAGGACCCGGCAACCCACTCCCAAAAATCAATCCACCATTGGAAACCCTATGAATAGCAGAGAAGCACTGACAATAGTGTTTCACCTGTTGTACATAGGGTCGCTGTGAGTTGGACACCAACTTGATGGCACCTAGCAACAACAATTGGTTTAGTTTTGGATACTGGCTGATAGTGAACCTAGCAAAGAGAAACATTAAATAAATAAAAGTATGTTGTTGTTGTTGTTAGGTGCCGTCAAGTCGGTATCCGACTCATAGCGACCCTCTGTACAACAGGGGAAACACTATTGTCAGTGCTTCTCTGCTGCTCATAGGGTTTTCAATGGCAGATTGATTTTTGGGAGGGTTTGCCAGGTCTTTCTCCCAAGCCTACAGCTTCTGGTGTTCCCAGGCGGTCTTCCATCCAGGTACTAACCAGGCCCGACCCTGCTTAGCTTCCAAGATCTGATGGGATCGGATGCCACAGGGCTACAGCTGCAGACAAATAAAAGTATAGATTCCAGTAATACCCTAAGTGATGTCAGAAAAGAAAAAAGATCCTAGGAAGAAATAGCTAAAATAAATTCAGTGATTAAATATGGAAATGATATTGTAATGACCATGAAAAATGAATGAGCCTGAATCTAAAGGTATCTATAGAATTCATAGATAAGCTACAGCTGCTACCCTAATCTTACTAAATCTCCAGAAAATTTATCAGCAGAAATGAGGCATGAAAATCTTGATAAAAGTAATTTATTATGGGGTGTAGGTGTGGGTAGGAAGTCAGATTTATTGAAGTATGATTTACATACAATAAACATTTTCCATTTTTAGTATATAATTCAATAGATTTACTAAATATGTGTAGGTATATATCTCCTGTGTATATCACACAGCAGATATAAGGTATTCCCATCATGCAGAAAGTAAATTATTTTTAGTCAATTCTTTCTCTCATCCTTTACCCCAGAAACCACTGATATACTTTTTGTCGCTAAAAATTTGCCTTGTTCAGAATGTCACATAATCTGAATCATCACACAGATTGTAACATTAATTTCTGGCTTTGTTGTCATAGCATAGCTTCTAAGATTCATCCATATTAGTGCTTATAAATACTTTATTCCTTTATGTTATTGAGTAGTATTCTATGGTCTAGATGTACCAATTTTTATTTATTCATGTTAATCATAATTTGATTTTCTTCTATGGTGGGATCTTCATGTAATGTTTCTTTAAATATTGCATACAATTCTTTGTATGAAAATATGCTTTTATTGCTTTTGGGTAAATGCCTAGTGGCATTCAATGAATGTTTAAGTTTATCAGAAACTGATGAAATATTTTCCAATTGACTGCATCATTTTCCATTACTACAATTAATGAGCAAAAGTTCCATTACTTCATACCCTTGCCAGCACTATCATCAATCTTTTCAATTTTAGCCATTCTTGTAAGTGTACAGTTGTACCTCATTGTTTTAATTTGCATTTTCCTAATGGCTAATCATATTGAGCACATTTTGTCATGTTTATTTATCATTTGTGTGCCTTTGGTAAAATGCCTTCACTGTATGAATCTTTAAATTCACAGGCATGGGGATAAATCTGGTTTCGTTTTTACAGGGAAATTTTAACTGAGAAAGGCTGTCTTAAAGAAAGACTAAATAATCATCCATCCAAGATAAATGTTCTCACAGAAGAAGACACAAGGCTAATTCAATACATTACATTTAGCTCACATATAATAAAAACCTTTCAATCTTTTCATACACACACTGTTGAAATAGCAAATCCCTTTAATAAGCAAATTGATTACAGAGCTGTTAAGTAAATCCATTTCAGAATCTTCCTGATAGAAGAATAATTAACATGTAAAGCATGGGCCTTGTCATCTCTGCCTTGGAAAAATCCCATAGAGGTTACAGGTAACTCCTCACCAAATTAACAGGCAGACTATTATTTTGGTCACAAATTCTCAGCATGATGAGGCTTTAGGTAAATTATAAATGCTACCAACACATTTCTTAGTTTTTATTTGGGCTACTAATTTTCAAAGACTAAGATTGAAGGATGCAAACCCTAAAATAAATGTGTGAATTGCATTTCAACAAATTAGGGAAACAGTCTATAGCATGTTAAAATGCAACATGAAAACTGTTTCATGATCAGAATCATCTGGAAAACAATGCTATGATTAAGAATTGAAAGGAAGAATTCAAGTGATTCTTATAAAAAATATGACAAGGAATGTGATCTGAATGTTCAAATATAGGGAGTATAGTTAAAAACCCATATTGCTATCTAAAAGTGTCTTAAAAGATTAATTCAGACATGTCAAAGTGATAAAGAACATACTGGATTAATTTTTGAAATAATTTTGACAGAACTTCTTCACTAGAACCAGAACATAGGCCAATCATGTCTAAGGTCAGTATAGCAGACCTCAAAAATGATGCCATGTTATTTAAATGTCACTATTAGAATTCAGCAGACGGACAGAAGATCCACTCAGTGCAAATGAGACAGGACTGGTATGTATGGACATTCATCTTTCCCAGAGAAGGAGAATGTTCAACTTAATGTTTATTTTTAGATACTGAAAATGCTTTGGAAAGTGTAACGTAATAAAATCATCCCATGTGCCTACTATATATAGCTTTAAGGGAAATGAGTATATTAAACTGCCCTTGTCAAAGCAAGGGTCTGACTTAGAAGGGCTACCAGAGGAACTTGAAGTAAGGCAGAAAGGTTATTGCACAAGGTGCTTACAATTTGACATTTACTCTTAAGGATAGGTGAACATATTCTTTCTGACACTTCACTGCTCAAATCAGTAGGAATCAACGAGATGGGTATGGTGGTGCAAATCTGCAATACCAGCACTTAGGAAGTTAAGGTAAGAGAATCATGATTTTACAGCTAGTCTGAGCTACACAGTGAGGTGTTGCAATAAATAAAGTAAACAATAAGTAAACAAACAAATAAATAAAATATCAAAGCAAAGCTTTGGACTTAATCCAACTAAATCCAATCATATCAAAAGCAACAGAAATTATGAAATTTGGATACATTATAGTGGTATAGTCTGTAAAGAAAATAATAAACCATTATTATATTAGTCAGTGTGAATCTTTGCATATTTGATTTGGATAACTAGTATGTGAAATAGTGTTTTATTTTGTTTGTATCCCTAATAGGTCTCCAACAGAAATGTTATCAAATAATGTATTTTACCCCCTTCTTAAAAAATCACAAAGGAAAATAAAACCAAAGAAAAATAAATATTGTCTATATAAAGTGCTAAGGAGCTGCTTCTACATATATGAATCAACCACAATAATTGAAATTTCCTTTATTGCCTGGACATCAAAAAGGAGACAAAGCTTGTTTAGGATTTATGGCCATACATTATACATAGATAAAAGAGAAATTGCCTTTGTGGACATAATTTGAGGGTGACCACATCTAAAAAACTAAAGACTTCATAGGTATAAGGTACATGTAGAAACGATGCAATTTCAGAGCATCATAATACCTTTTGAAAATTCAAATTAGTTGTTACTATTTTTGTTTTAAAATTATTCTTTTTAAAGAAAATAAAGAACTAAAATAATTATCTTTGATGTACACACATATATATTTACTTCTGTCAGTATTAATTTGATGTAAATAAAAACTTACCTCTAGTGTTGTTCCTTCTTTACAGAAACATATTTTTTCACATTTTTTGATGTGAAGATATAAAGGTAATGAATTTGTTCTGATTCTGATTTTTTGAATTATTATTGAATTATTTGGCTATTGAATTATTGGTAAAAATATTATTTTTTCTTTGACTATTTTAAGAATGTGCCATTGTCTTCTGCATAGTTTCTAAGAGGAAATGTGGTTTATTTCACTTTTCTATGAGTGGTGTTCCCCTTATATTTGGCTGTTTAAGATTTTCTTTTTTAATCTTTGTTTTTCACAACTTGATTATCATTTCTCCCAATGTGCTTTCTTTTTATGTTTCTTCTCTTGAGGATTCACCTGTTGTCTTGGATCTGTGGTTTTAAGATTTTTACCAAAGATATAAAATGCCAAACATTCTTGTATCAAATATTTTCCATCACCACTGCCACCACTTCATGTTAGGTTGTTTGACACAGTTCCACATATCACTGATTTTTTTTCCAGTCATTTTTCTTCAATTGGATCATTTTTAATACTTTATATTCCTATATCTTCATGACAATGTTTTCTTCTGAAATGTGGAATCTGCTACTAATCCTACTCAGTCTAGTTTTCATGTCAGATACTGTATATGGTATTTTCAAAATTCTAATTTCTGTCTGTTTAAGTATTTTATTTCTTTCTTTGCTATGCTCTGATTTTCCTTTGTATCTTGAATGTACTAATAAGATTTAGAATAGCTGTATTAAGAATACAGCCTATGGGAAATATGGACATCAGCTTGCAGAAAAATGAAAACCAACTCGCATCTCTCACTGTACATGAGAGTTAACCCAAAATGAATAAAAGACCATGACATAAAACCAGAAACTTTAAAACTAATAGAAGACAAGATAGGTAATACACTCCAACATATAGGCATAGCAAAGTATTTCCTTAAGAGGACTCCAATTGCTCAAGAAACTGCAACAAGAATAGATAAATGGGATTACATGAAATTAAAAGACTTCTGTACAGCAAAGGAAACAATTAACAGACTCAAGGAAATCCCCACTGAATGGGAAAAAATTTTCACATCCTATAATCAGACAAAGGTCTAATTGCCAGAATTTATAAAGAACTTAAGAAAAGAATACCCAAGAAAACAAATAACCCAATACAAAAATGGGCAAAGGGACTGAATAGACAGCTCTCAAATGAAGAGGTCTGTAAAGCCATGAAACAGATGGAAAAATGCTCAATATCCCTAGACATTGTAGTAGTTGTTGGTGTTAGGTGCCCTTGAGTCAGTATCTGACTCATAATGACCCTCATAGGGTTTTCAATGGCTGACTGTTTCGGGGTTACCTTGGGAATGGATTGCCAGGTCCTTCTCCCATTTTTGCTGTGCTGGGCTTTGAACTCAGGACCTCAGAGACTGCAGCACAGCACTCTACCAACTGAGGTAAATCCCAGCCCCCATCCCTAGACATTAGGGAAATGCAAATTAAAACAACACTGAGATTCCACCTTACACCAGTAAGAATGGCCAAGATCAATAAAACAAATAACAACAAATGCTGGGAGGTTGAGGAGAAAAGGAAACACTCTCACATTGCTGGTGTAGCTGTAAATTGGTCCAGCCACTTTGGAAATCAATATGGAAGTATCTTGAAAAACTAAAAATTGGCCAACCATATGACCCAGCTATAACACTATTGGGAATTTACCCAAAGGGAGATGTGTCATCATACCACAGAGACACCTGCATCTCCTTGTTCAATGCAGCACTTTTCACAATAGCAAGGATATGGAACCAACCAAAGTGCCCATCAACAGAAGAATGGATTAAAAAACAAAACAAAACAAACAAAAACAAAAACAAAAACAAAAAACCCCACTATGGTATATATACACAATGGAATACTACTTAGCAATAAAAAAAATGAAATAATACCATTTTCAGCAAAATGGATGGAATTGGAGAAAATTATTTTAAATGAACGAACACAAGTTCAGAAAGAGAAATACCACATGTTCTCACTCATATGTGGGAGCTGAATCAAAATTATAAGAAGGAAAAAATCCTGTGCAGAGGTTGGAAAATAATAAAAAAAGCTAAGAATGATATTATTATAGATGGACTAGAAAATTCATGTAATAGTACTGACAATGTAAAAAGAAAGTTCACTACAGAAAAAGTTTCTATCTTAAACAGAATTGGAACCCAAGGATATATAGAAAAATATTACCATAAAAAGACAAGCAAATGGAAGACAAGTCTTTGGTCAGGGGGTGGGATGGGGGGAGGAAGCACACAATATGGTATGGGGGAACTTATCTGTATAATGTACAAGAAAATGCATATATGGAAATGTCACAAAGAAAAGCATGTCAGAATCAATCAAATTAAGGTGTATGTTAAAAATTTCCAATTGAAAAAAAAAAGAATACAGCCTACTAATTCTTTCATTTCTGGCATTTCTGTATCTCTCTTTATAAATTGATTCCCTCACACACTTTGAGCCATATTTTCTTGTTAGCTTTTTTTGATCTGGTAATTTTTATAATATACTAGACATTGTGTTTTACTCTCTTGCACACTGGGTTTTGTTGTGTAACTTCAAAGAATGTTGTACTTGATTATTAATGCAGCTATTTTGTACTTGTTTATGAATGCAGTATATCAATTTGGTCCTTCCAAGTCTTAATTGCAAACATTGTTAAAGCAGTTACAGAATAGCGTTTTTACTGGGGATAAATTAGCTCTACTGTTCACCTGAAGTCTCAACTCTGTCTCTGAGGAACTATCTTCTCTCTGGCAATCTGTCTCATGAGTTCTAGCTAACTTGATTTATTTAAGCTCTGTATCAATCTTCTTGACTCATATTACTGAGAATTGCTTGGCCTATGCCATTTTGTTCTGCAACCAGGAAGAATGAAGTAGATAGGAACAATCATAAGTTTTTTGTTTGTTCTTCCTGACACTGTGTGTTTTCCACTGTTTGAAAACATGTGTCCATTTCTCTGATTGCATTCAGGAGGGCAATTGTAATAGCAGTTAATTGTTCAGTGGCAGGAATAAAAGGAAAAACATTGTTTCCTGAAAGCTGTAGTTTTTTCTAGACAATCAGACTAAAGACAATCCTGAAAGCTGTAGTTTTTCAAGACAATCAGACAATCAGACTAAATACAATCCTTTCAACTAAGAATGCAAATGAAATTGTATATCTACAACATTTTTTGATTTTTGCTTTTTAAATGTTTTTAATTTTTTTAATTTTTTAATTTTGGAATTGGAAAATATCAATTTATTGTCATTATAAAACCATACTTCACATAAATTGTTGTGGTTGTCCAGCAGCCACAGGGTCAGTGGATGAAGAGGAAAAATAAGAAAGATTTTTCTGCACACCAAGAATTAGCGTCAGAGAGGTCGAGATGGTTCAGTGTCTCTCAAGAACACTGTCAGCCTAAGCAACCCTCTCAAGCTGTTTTTATTAGGTTCTTATCACAATATGAAGCACCTTATGAGTCAAGGGAAGTCTCTTGTCATAACAGTAAGTATTCTTATGAATCAGGAAAAGTTTAGAGTTAAAGTAACTTTAAAAATCAACCAAAGTCTTGTGAACATGGAAGGGCATCATGTTCGGCCCACTGCATATGGACAGAGACTGCACATTGTCAGAGAGATAACAGAAGGGGGTTTTCTGGCTTGGACAGATTCCAAGGGCTGGAGCCTTCCCCAAAAGCAGCTATAGCATTTCCTGGCAGCTTTCCTTCTATTTTCTCTAGCCACCCAGCCATGCCATCTGTTACAATAAATATTGCTTAGTGGAAAGAAACACAGGGTAGCAATTATATATGACATTATTATAAAATAATAATTTATAATATATAATTGTAATATATATATTGTTGTTGTTGTTGTTTAACTCAGTTGATAGAATGTCTGCTCTATAATCTCTGAGAACCCAGGTTTGATCCCCAGCTCTGCAAAAATGGGAGAAGATTGTGGTTGTACATAATATATATGAAATATATAATATTTATTCTTCACTTGGAAATTGAATTCTGGCCACTGACTAATGAAGTCAGCATAGAAGCAGAATCAGAGGAGGATTTATAAACATTTTTTAATATATAAAAACTAAATTTATAAACAATTTTAAGTCACTCAATAAATAAATAAGGAAGTCATAAATTAACTTTTGGGAAAATGGTTAACAAAACTAGAACCTATGGTGAATTATGTTGTTGTTGTTAGGTGCTGTTCAGTTGGGTCCAACGCTTAGCGACCCCCATAGGGTTTTTGATGGCTGATTATTTCAATGGTTTATTGTTTCAAGATCATTTTGGGAGTGGGCTGCCAGGTCCTTTTCTATTTTGACAGTGCTGGGGAATAAGCTCAGTGCCTCAGTATGTGCAGAGCAGCACTGTACCAACTGAGCTAACCCCTAGTGCATATGATAAATTATGTAGTTATTGTTAGATGCAGTGAACTCTGTGTTCAACTCATGGAGACCCTATGTACAACAGATGAAACACTATTGTTATGCTTCTCTTCTATTCATGGGGTTCTCAATGGCTGATTGTTTTTTGGGAATGGGTTGCCAGGTCTCTCACAAACCTACAGCACGTGTTGTTCCCAGAGAGTCTCCCATCTAAGTACTAACCAGGGCTGAACCTGCTTAGCTTTTGCGATCTGACAGGATTGGATGCCACAGTGGTATGGCTGCAGGCTGATGAATTATGTAGTGGTATATAAGTATGTCACCCACATATCTATCAGTTTGCTGTACTGTGGGGGCTTGTGTGTTGCTATGAGGCTGAAATCTATGCAACCTGTATTACTGATATCAGCAGGGGCACCCATGGTGGACAGGTCTCAGCTGAGCTTCCAGACTAAGACAGACTAGGGAGGAGGACCTGACAGCCTATGCCAGAATCAATTAGCAATTGAAAATCCTATGAATAGCAGAGAAACACTGACAAATTAAAGAGAAATGGGGTTGAATTCATCAGCAAAAAAGATATCTCAAGATCTGTCCTGAAGTACAATGGTGTCAGTGATAGAATAATATCCACACATCTACAAGGAAGGCCAGTTAATACGACTATTATTCAAATTTATGCAACAATCACTGATGCTAAAAATGAAGAGAGGGAAAATTTCAACTAGCTTCTGAAGTCTGAACTAGCAACTGCAATCTGAAATAGATCAAACAGGAAATCAGGATGTACTGATAATTATTGGTGACTGAAATGCAAAAATTGGAAGCAAAGAAGAAGAGTCAGTAGTCAGAAAATATGGCCTTGGTGACAGAAATTATCCTGGAGATCTTTTTCAGGCCAATGACCTTTTCATAGCATAAGCATTTTTTTCACCAATATAAACAGTGACTATACACATGAACTTCATGAGATGAAATATACAGGAACCAAGTTGACTCTACATTTTTGGAAAGAAATGATGGAAAATCTCAATATGAAATATCAGAAAGAGACCAGGTGCTGATTATGGATCAGACCATCAACTGCTCATGTGTAAGTTCAAAGTGAAACTGAAGAAAATTAGAACAAGTGTATGAGAGTCAAGACATTACCTTGAGTATAACCCATTGTGTTCAGAGACTCCCTCAAGAACAGGTTTAATGCATTAGACATGAATGATAGAAGAGCAGAGGAGTTGTAGCATGATACCAAAGATATAATTCATTAGGAAAGCAAAAGTTTATTAAAGACAGGAAAAGAACAGAAAAGACAAAATTACATGTCAAAAGAGACTCTGAAGCTTCTCTTTGAATGTTGAATAGCTAAAGTAAAAAGAAGACATGATGAAGTTTAAGAACTAAACAGAAGATTTCAAAGGACAGCTTGAGTGGATAAAATCAATTATTTTAATGACATATGCAAAGTTTTGGAGACAGAAAAGCAAAAGGGAAGAGCATGCCCAGGTTTTTTCAAGCTGAAAGAATTGAAGAAAAAAATTAAGCATAGAGTAGCAATAGTGAAAGATTCTACATGGAAAATATAAAACAATGCAGGAAATATCAAAAGAAGATGGAAGGAACACATAGAGTCATTATACAAAAAAGAATTGGTGAATGACCAACAAATTCAAGAGTTTGCATACAATCAGAAATCAATGGTACTGAAGGATGAAGTGGAAACTGCCTTGAATGAATTGGCAAAACACAAGGCTCCAGGAATTGATGGAATACCAATAGAGTTGTTTCAAGAAACAGATGCAGCACTGGAGGTGCTCACCTGTTTATGCCAAGAGATTTGGAAAACAGCTACCTGGCCAACTGGCTGGAAGAGATTCACATTTGTGCCTATTTCCAAGAAAGGGGATCCAACTGAATGTGGAAACTATCAAACGATATCATTAATATCACATAAAAACAAAATTTTACTAAAGATTATTCCAAAGCAACAGCAGCAGTATATGGACAGGGAACTCCCAGAAAACCAAGCCAGATTCAGAAGAGAGTGGGGAACCAGGAACATCATTGTGATGCCAAATGGATATCAGCTGAAAACGGAGAATACCAGAAAGATGTCGATCTATGTTTTATCAAATATGCAAAGGCATTTGATTGTGTGAATCATAACAAATTATGGATAACAGTTCAAAGAATTGCAATATCAGAGCACTTAATTGTACTCATGAAGAATCTGCACATTGACCAGAAGGCAGTGATTCAAACAGAACAAGAAAACTCTACTCAGAGTTGTGTCCTTTCAGCATATTACTTCAATTTCTATGTTGAGCAAATAATCTGAGAATTTAGACTTTATGAAAAAGAATGCTGCATCAGGATTGAAGGAAGACTCATTAACAACCTGCATTATGCAGATGACACAACTCTGCTTGCTGAAAGTGAAGAGGAGTTGAAACATTTACTGATGAAGATCAAAGAACATGGCCTTCAATATGGATTTTTTTTGTGTGTGTGTGCAGTACTGGGAGTTGAACCCAAGGCCTTGCACTTGCATACTTTGCAAGTGCTGGACCACTGAGATGTACCCCAGATCACTTTTTGACTTTTTGGGGCAGGGCCTCGCTAAGTTATGCAGACTGCCTCTGGTCTCAAACTTGCGATCCTCCTGCCTCCACCTCCCAAGCCTCTGGGATTACAGGTGTTTGCCACCATACCGGCTTTCAGTATGGATTTTGACTCAACATCAACCAAACAAAAATCCTTACAACTGGGTCAGTATTCAGCTTCACAATAAATGGAGAAAAGATTAAGATTGTCCAAGATTTGGCTTTACTTGTTGCTATAATCAACAACCGTGGAAGCAGCAATGAAGAAATCAAAAGACATATTGTATTGAGAAAAGCTGTGACAAAAGATCTCTTTAAAGTATTGAAAGGCAAAGATGTCACATTGACAATGAAGGCGTGCCTGACTCATGCCATAGTATTGTTAGTCTCATGATTATAGTTGTGAAAGCTGGACATTGAATGAGGGAGACAAGAGAAAAATTGGTGCTTTTTGAATTATGTTGCTGGAGACATATATTGAATATACCATGGGCTGCCAAAATAACCAATAGATCTGTCCTAGAAGTGCAATTTGGGAGAAGGACCTGGCAACCCCCTCCCAAAAATCAATCTGCCATTGAAAACCCTATGAACAGCAGAGAAGCACTGACAATAGTGTTTCCCCTGTTGTACAGAGGGTCGCTCTGAGTCGGATACCGACTCGATGGCACCTAACAACAACAACAACAGAAGTGCAATTAGTGTTCTTTGGAAGAAAGTATGGCTACATTGCATCTTATGTATTTTGGACATGTAGTCAGGAGGGACCAATCCCTGGAGAAGGACCAGGTGTGGGAGAGTGGCAGGTCAACCAAACACAGGAAAATTTCAACTAGATGGATGGACACAGTGTCTGCAACAATGGTCTTAAACATAAATGTTGTTGTTGTTGTTAGGTGCCGTCAAGTCGGTATCCTACTCATAGCGACCCTCATAGGGTTTTCAATGGCTGACTGTTTTGGGATTGCCTTGGGAGTGGATTGCCAGGTCCTTCTCCCCTTTTTGCGGTGCTGGGAATTGAACTCAGGGCCTCAGAGACTGCAGCACAGCACTCTACCCGCTGAGCTAAATCCCAGCCCTAAACATAAATAAGATCGTGTATTTGCCACAGAATCCAGGAGTGTTTCATTGTGCTGTATATAAGGTCACTATGAGTAGGACCTGACTTGACAGCACCTACCAGCAATAACAACAAGAAATATTCTTATATTAAGCATACTATCTCTGTAAAAAAAAAATTAACATGTATTATGTTTGGCACTTTACAGCAACAGCAAAGTTTACCCAAATAGACAAATATCATACACAATAATGTGATGTAAGGAGAAAGGTATCATAAAGTTGTGGACTTGTTTCCACAGCTAGAGTCTTCTATTAAAAAAGTTTCTTATCCTTACCAAGATTCACCTGTAAAATAAGAATAGCATTAATATTTACTTTATAATATTATTGAGATGATTGAATGGAATGATTCATGAAAAAGGCTTATCTATAGAAAATATGGGTTTTGAGTTTAGCTCAGTTGTTAGAGCTCTGTGGGCTCTGAGGCCTTGGGTTCTATTGTCAGCACCACAAAAAATGGAGAAGGACTTGGCAGCCCACTCCCAAGAAATCAGTAATTGAAAACCCTATGAATAGCAGAGAAGCCCTGACAATAGTGGCATGACACGGTGTCAGGTAGTGTTTTTTTCTGTTTTATGTAGGGTCGCTTTGAGTCAGGCCCGACTCAATGGCACCTAACAACAATCATGAGTCTAGAATGATCACTGAGAACCATCTACTTCTGACTTGAACTCCTAGCCCCATCTTAATGCTTGTTGTTGTTGTTGTTGTTAGGTGCCGTCAAGTCGGTATCCGACTCATAGCGACCCTCACAGGGTTTTCAATGGCTGACTGTTTTGGGATTGCCTTGGGGGTGGATTGCCAGGTCCTTCTCCCATTTTTGCGGTGCTGGGAATTGAACTCGGGACCTCAGAGACTGCAGTGCAGCGCTCTACCAACTGAGCTAAATCCCAGCCCCTATATAAGGCTTATTACTCAATATTATGGTCTTGTGCAAATCTTTTCCTTTGAGCCTTAACTTCATGGTTTGGAGAGAAAGAAAGATGTTAAAGATCATTTCCAAGTTACTTTTACTGTTTCCTATTTTTTATTACTTTGATCTTTAGGTAGTTTTAGTTTCATGGTAGTGGTGATGGTTATTTATATAGGGTCTGAAATGATATATTAGAACTTATAGATGGAAAAAGGATACTTGGATTCCTTCAATAATTTTTTTCCCTAAAACAATTTGGAGGAGTAACTCTCTGCGGGATGAAGGCTACTATGTTAAATGTGTGACTGTAAGCAATAAAATAAACTATGGCTGTATATTTTTGGTGGTTGAGAAACTAGGCAGCTCCTTCTGAAACTGGCTAATTCAGCAAATAAAAATAAAAATTAACTAAATAGAATTGAAGCACATGAAATTTCATATATATATATATATTTAACTTTTTGGGTCTCGCTAAATAATGCAGACTGTCTCTGGTCTCAAACTTGCCATCTCCTGTCTCTGCCGCCCAAGTCGCTGGGATTACAGACTTGTGCCACCATGCCCCGCTCTAAATTTCAAAGTTGGATTTTATTTTAGATTTCTAAGAAATATAATAAAGAATATTGGGTGGTAAGACTTTCCTGAATAAATTCACACCATATTCTGGTATTTGGCTGAAGGATTCACTTGCCTGCCCCTTACCAATTAATTGGGAAGGCACAATTTTCCACAGCCCCGTGGCATCCGATCCCATCAGATCTCCGAAGCTAAGTAGGATTAGGCCTGGTTAGTACTTGGATGAGAGACCACCTGGGAATACCAGATACTGTAGGCTTGGGAGAAGGACCCGGCAACCCACTCACAAAAATCAATCCGCCATTGAAAACCCTATGAACAGTAGAGAGGCACTGATAATAGTGTTTTGCCTGTTGTACGCAGGGGATGCTATGAGTTGGATACTGACTCGACAGCACCTAACAACAGCAAACAACCACACCTCTGCTTTATGATCTTCTAATAGTAATCTCCAATGCAAATTCAGTGTCATACTATTTACCACCACAGACTATCTTTAGCATAATGAATATGTATATACATACACATACATATACATGTATACATATACATATATCCAAAGCAAATCTAAGAACTCACAAAAATCTTTTCATGTGAACTTTTTCAAACATGAAATGAATTAAAATAGATCCTCGAAGAAACAGAGTAGTGTCCTTAATTTAGTATCATATATGACTTAGCTACTTGAAGAAAATAATTTTCCTTGTACCCAAAACTTACTATTTTATGAACTAACACCTTTAAATTTCATAGTTTTATATGAAAATATTTTATATTACCTTATATAGTTGCTTGCTTGTAAGGATATCATATGGAATACCATTAAACCTTTTTTTTTCTTTTAGTACTTGAGGATTGAATCCAGGGCTTTGCATACACTTTGCAAGTGTTCTACTACTGGGCTATACCCTGAGCCCATTTTTATTTTATTCTTTTTATTTTTGAATTGAGGTCTTGCTAAGTTATGCAAGCTGCCTCTGGCCTCAAACTTATATCCCTCGGGCCTCTGTCTCCTGAATTGCTGTGATTAGAGGTGATTGTCACCACGTCAGTCTCTATGCAACCTTTCCTTAATGAGTCCAGTACTTGTAATGACTTTCTGTTTATATTCTCAACCATATCACAGACATTTTCTTTTGACTCTACTTTGCTTGTCCTCCTCATCCTGTCGTGTTGGTATCTACCCCTAGGGGCCTTAGTTTATTGTCTTTAGTTAGTTTTGATCTGGAAAACAGGTAATCAAGCCTGTTGTAAACACATATTCAATTAGTTTGGACAATAACACACAAATCAAACCACTGAGATTATAATTGGATGATTAAAGAAAATCAACAAGATATACTATTTGCATTACTAATCTCTACATGATGCTGTGATTCTTTATCTACATGGTAATTTTAACATTGTTTTATTCTTCCAGGTGATAGCAAATTAAATAGTATTTTTCTCACTCTAAATTTATTATTTTTGAGATGAAGTATAAGATTATATCAATGATTAAAGCTAAATGTGATAAGTGCTATCAGAATGACCTAGTCAGAGAAATGACATGAACATAGGAATGAGTTTGAATACAGGATACTTTAAAATATGCATGAAGTATGTCCTTGTGATTGCTACTTAGCTGTACTTGGGGGTTGAACCCAGAGCCTTGCACGTACTTTACAAGTACTGTACCACTAGGCTGCATACACAGCCCATATTTTTGTTGTTGTTGTTTTATTTTGAGACAGGGTCTTGCTAAGTTACACAGTCTGCCTCTGACCTTGAACTTGTGGTTCTCATCCTTTGGCCTCCCCAGTCATTCTTATTAGAGGTCTGAGTCAAAGTCAGTATCCTGACTTCAGCAATAATAATTACAACTAACAAGCTGCAAATAACCTTGTTCATATTCATATTATACAATATCTGCTTGTTCTATCTACCCCAATAACATCTTTTCTTCATAATTTCTTAAAAGTGTACTGAATCCAAATATTTCAAACAAACGTTTATTTATTTTTTATTTTTATTTTTATTTATTATTTTTTTGTGGTACTGGGGGTTGAACCCAGGGCCTCTCACCTGCATGCTTTGCAAGTGCTGGACCACTGAGCTGCACCACCAGTCCATTGTTTTACTTTTTGAGACAGGGTCTCACTAGATTATGCAGACTGCCTCTGGTCTCAAACTTGTGATCCTCCTACCTCAGTCTCCCGAGCCATTGGGATTACAGGCGTGCACCACCACGTCTGGCATGTTTATTCTTCAAAACAAGGTTTCCACTAGAAAACTTCTGTATTGTGTTAGCTTAATGATAACAAATTTTAATAACTTCAGTAACATCCATATGCAAGATATCAATGGGCAAAACTTATTATTCAGTTTTTCATTAGAGTGACAAAGCACCAGACATAAACAATTTTGAAAGAGGAAAGATTTATTTTGGCCCATGATTTCAGAGGTTTAATTCCACGGGCACTCTGTGCTGTTCTTTCTGGGCTGACATGAGGCAGAATATCATGGTGGAGGCATGTGATGAAACAAAGCTGCTCCTCTCACAGCAGCCAGGAAGCAGCAGGGGAACTAAAGGGGGCTAGGACAAGATACAGCCTCCAAGAGCATGCCTCTAAGGACCTACTCCCCTCAACTAGGTCTGAATTCATCAAGTTCCATCACCCCCAATGCTCCATCAAATTATGAATCTATCAATAGATTAATCTATTGATGAGGTCAGAGCATTCATAATCCAATCACTTCCCAGAAGTCCCATCTCTTAATATTGTTGCCCTGGACATCAAATCTTTAATACATGAGCCTTTGGGGGACATTTTGGATTCAAACCATGACAGTTAAAAATGAAGGAGAACATTACTTGGGAGGTGAAGGTGCTTATGATCTAGAAGAAAATACACACATTAAGGACTTAAAATTTAACTTTGGCAAGTCTTCTATTTGTCCTCCGCTATTTATCCCCCCCCCACCCCCCGCTTCTTTCTGGCCATTGAGTTAATTTGGGCACCAAACTAGACTACATTTCCTAGCCTGTCTCTCAAGTAAGTGCAACCATATGTTTACCTTTTGGCCAAAAACCTGCAAGTGGAATTAGTGCCTATTGTTGTTCTTGTTAGGTGCGGTCAAGTTGAGTCCGACTCAGCGAGCCTATGTACAACAGATCGAAACACTTGCCAATTCTGTGCCAGGCAAACGATCTTATTTATGTTTAAGCCCATGGTTGCAGACACTGTGTCAATCCATCTGGTGAAGGCTTTTCCTCTTTGGCGTTGACCTGCCACTCTCCCAAACATGATGTCCTTCTCCAGGGATTGAGCTCTCTTGACTACATGTCCGAAATAGGTAAGACGCAGTTTGGCCATTCTTGCTTCCAAGGAGCACTCTGGTTGCACTTCTTCTAAGACAGATTTGTTGGTTCTTTTGGTAGCCCACGGTATATTCCATAGACGTATGCAGCACCACAATTCAAAAGCATCAATTCTTTTTCTGTCTCTCTTGTTCAATGTCCAGCTTTCACAACCACATGATGCCACTGAAAATACCATGGCATGAGTCAGACGCACCTTCATCTTCAATGTGACATCTTTGCTTTTCAATACTCTAAAGAGATCTTTTGCCACAGCTTTTCCTAGAGCAATGCGTCTTTGGATTTCTTGACTGCTGTTTCCACGGGTGTTGATTATAGAGCCAAGCAAAGTAAAATCTTGGACAACCTCAATCTT